>JBBPBT010001350.1:5366048-5396930 GCA_037974875.1 Cicer bijugum | reverse complement strand
TACAACAACTTCTCATGCTCGCAATTAAAACATCATACTAATAAAATAAATAAATTTAGATCACGCTACAATATAATTCAACATTAACATTTTTAAAATAAAAAATATTAGATAGTCAATCATATTTTTAAATTTTTACATCTTATTTTTGAGTTTGTATTTTATATTTTATTTCATCAAATAAATACAAGTATCATTATATGTTGAAAAATAAATTAACAATCAAAGTACAATGAGTCAAACAATTATTCTATATAATAAGTTATCATACGAATTTTACAAAATATTTTAAAAATCAAATGATGATTGTGATAAATATAATTTTCCCTCATTTTAATTTTCCTAATCATATTCAATTATTACAAATCAATAAAGTAATATTATAAGATAACTATATTTATAATATATAAAATATTACTTATAAAACTTATAAAATTAATTAATTAATATCCGCGCAGCGCGCAAATGATAATCTAGTTAACTCTTAAAATGGAAAAATTACATGCAAAACACATCAATGTTGCTGCTTTATTGACAGTATTATGAACTAATTAAATCCACTTGTGTGTATCAACATAGAATCAATCAACAAGGCTTGTGTAAACTTGTGAGCAGCAGATTCAGGCAAGCAAATGCAAACAATCATAGAACCGCAACAAGAATCACCTTCCCCTTCTGGTAAAAAAACACAAACTTGAGGGGTAGGTGTTAAATCTATAGGACCAGCATAAATTGGCTTACCCCATCCAAAATCAGCACATTTATAAATTGAAAATCTTGTCCATTGAGTTATTGTAAGTTTACCCCCAAACTCAAGTTGTTTTGGTCTATCAACCTCAACATAATCAACAGTTGATCTCAAATATTCCTCTGTTACATTCTGTCTAGCTTCACGAACCAAAAGGGTAGTCTCTGGTAATTTCCCATTCACAAGCTCAGAAACACTGCTTGTTGTGCAAGCAATACAAAGCACATTACCATAAAACCCTTGTTTCAATGGTGGATTTTTAAGCTTCTGTCTAGCATTAACTGAAAATGTTAACCTTAATTGGTAATCAAAAGGCTTCACATCAAGAGCTTTAACCCATGATCTCCAAATATGTGCTGCCATTGCATCAAATGTAGTGCAGCCTGCATCATCAAATGGCTGACCAACTGCTTTCAAATGGTTTTGAAACTCACGTTTGATTCTGTAACACTTCTGAACCGGCTTTGTTTTCCATAGCTTCATTGTTAAGTTTGAGCCCTCATCAATTCTCATGAACTCCATGTGTGGAAATTTCACTACAGGTGGATCACGAGGCTTGAAAATCTCTCTGTTCCAACAGGGTTCAGGTTCTGTTACCAATGTTCCTGATTTTGCTGTTGCTGCCCATGCTCCTAGAAATTGCATAGCTCCCATTCCATCACAGATACAATGACAAAGCCTTAAACCAAGGCTAAATCCACCACATGTGAATAATGTAACCTGAGCTATAACAAGTGGCATTTCTAGAACTTTGTATTGTTCTTCATTAGGGAATTTGAAAATCAATGGTTCCCAAGATGGGTTTGGAGCTGCAAAATCTCCTAATTCAGATAAAGCAATGTTAGATCTTGCTTCTACCATTAATGCTCCTTGTTCTTCTCCGAAAAATACTTCCAATTTACCGCTTTTTGTCTCTCTTAACCTTCCTGAGAGAGGGTAATAAGGAACCAAAACATCTGCAAGAGCGCGGCCAAGTACTTTAATGACTGGTTTTTGGGAAGAACTTAAGTTGTCTGATTGATAAAAGTACACAGTCGGAGTGAACACGCGCGCTCCAATCAGGTCATCGAGGTTTGAAAGGTATAAGCTATCACCTAGTTTAACCGGAATAGGCTTCGATGGAGTTACGGAGAATTTGTTGACAATGGTTACTGGAATAGTCATGGGGTTGAGATGGAGTTCTTGAACCCATGGAGGAGCCATGAGAGAATGTGGTGAGGATTGTCATGTGCTGTGAGGGTTGCATTTGTAGAGATAGAATTTGATTAATCATGCAAAGATGGAAAGGAAAAGATGGAAGATGGAAGATGCAAAGAGGATTGAGATAAGTAAGATCAGGATCATGAAGATTTGTAGGTTCGATGCTGGTGACGGATGTGACATTCCTTTTATAATATGATACAGTGATTACGGCATGAATTCAATTAACTTATTTCAAGGATTTAATGTTGACTAAAAAAAGGGGTTAAATATGAACATTTTCTAATCCTGAGATAAATGCGAAATATTATAAACGTGTGGGGATGCTCATGCAGAATTGGTTGGAGTGTTTGACCCTATTTAGTCATACTTAAGGACCCTCGATCTTGCCATGACACCTAAGACAAAATGAATACGAATCATTAACATTAACTTCAAGAAGATATTGAGTTTTGGCGTAGAACTCTATCGTATAATTTTACAATTACTTAAAACTATTTTTTAATATTTTATCATCTTTACCGAATTCAATAATTCATTCTTTAAAATAGATATACAATTTTGTTACTTCAATTTGACAAAGTTATAACTTTCAATAATTATTACTTCAAATTTCGAAGATGGATACAAGCAATATTGAGATGTTAATCACAGGTATAATTTATTTTACTATAAATAATATTCATTTAGTTAAATTGATAGAATAGTTGATAAAAAAACATAAATACAAACTCGATAAAATCAAAAAAGATGAATCTACAAGTAAAATTACGACATTCGGATTATTAAAGTAAAACTACAAAATGTCAATAAATACGGATAAATTATATTGCCTAGAATACTCATGTATTTGAATTTGTAATGTTGACAACGTCAAAATCATTGATTGAATCCGTAGTGTAATCAATCGAAGTCGTTAGATTCATTTAAATGATTTTGTGTGTCTTTGATTGATTTCTCAATTCTCAATTCTCATTTCTCAATATCCACAAATGCATTAAACTTTTACTAACTAACTCATGTTCATTAAATACTATTTTGATTCACCATTCTAAGGTTGAACACTTTCACTCATTCTTCACCATTCAATCATTCAAGATCATATTCAAGATTAAACACTTTTTCTTATTCACATATTGTGTGACTGAGTTCTTGAGAGAAAAACATCTAGGTAAGGTATCATTTATTGGGGTGTTTGTTCCAAATGTGAACAATTGAGAAAATATGGTATGCAAGTACATTGATGGTTGAAAAGTGGTGACTTGTAATTAAATACTAGAGCGATATTTACTCTAAGGGTTTCTATATTTCAAGATTTGAATGTTTGTCTTCATCTTGAAGATAGTGGCTTAGATTCGTTCTGAAAGGTTGTTTCAAGAAATCTGGTTTTTGAGCATTTAAAGATAATGGATTGTTGTACAAGCTTTGTAACAATAGCCAGTAGATCTTATAAATGTTCACTATTAATAAAGGAAGAAACTTAACAAAGTAATTGAGTTCATAGTAAAAGAAAATAGAATTGAGAATTGAGAGAGAATGAAAGTTTTATTTCTCTTCTAATTTTTACAATTGCGAGCTAGCTAGCTTATATAGTTACAAAAGTTATGAGTTTGGTGTAATGAACTCCTTTAACTAACAACAAACTAAAACTATTAGATGCTTAAGTTGAACTAACTTTAAGTAGCTTATACATCAAGTAAGAAAAGTGTCTTAATACACACCCTCAAGCTAGGGCCTTCAGACGTCAAGTAGACCTAGCTTGGATAACAAACGATGGAAGCTTGAAGGATGCAGTGCTTTAGTGAAGATGTCTGCTAATTGATCAAAGTTAGAAATGGGAACAATTGCATAAGCCCTCCTGAAGCTTCTCTCGCACTAGATGACCATCAATGTCAATGTGCTTTGTTCATTCATGGAATATTGGATTAGAGGCTATGTGAAGTGCACTTTGATGGTCACAGTATATTGATGGAGTCTTTGGGCGCAAGTCCCTTAACAAGTAACTAAACCATTGGAGCTCAAGTCTCGACTTATAGTTCTCTATATTCGACTTCTAAATAAGATCTTGAGATTGTTTTTTGTTTCTTTGATTTTCTTCAGAACGATGAATTATCAAGGAAGAAACAATACCTTTTGATTGATCTTCTAGTGTTAAGGCACCCTCCCCAATCTGCATTAGTGAACCCAACAAGCTAAGGAATGGAGGTTCAGGGAAAAATAGGCGAGTACCAGGACAACCTTTAAGATATCTTAGAATTTTGTGAGTTTCCTTATAATGTTTGCTAGTAAGAAAATCTAAGAAGTGGCATAATTTTTGAACTAGGAAAGAAAGATTTGTTTGTGTGGTAGTTAAGTACAAGAGCTTCTCTACCATGTGAAGGTGAAATTGGACTCTTTTTTCTAATTTATTTAAAATAGGTTCGAGTTTAATGACTTACTTACAATAAAAGTAGTAGAAATCCAGCTAAGTGATCAAAGGTAGAATAAATCAAGAATTGCATAATTAAAGTGACAAAATAATGTATCCTGGTTTAAATTGATTTTCTTCTAACAAGCTGATTGTAACCATGACTAACAATGACCCTCACGCTAGAAAACACTTAGAAAATATTTCCTTTGAGCAAGTGTTTGTTTATACCTTAACCTTATGAACTCGAATGATTTAAGAAATTTTGTGCCTGTGAGTTTTCTTATTTTCTTCTTCTGCCTTGTTTGTGCTTGTGAGTTATCTAATTTTCTTTTTTTATCCTTGAGTATCTATTTATAAAATATATTAGAGTTTCTCCTTTGTTCTTGCAAAGTCTAAATCATATCTTTGCAAATAATAAATGTATCGTTTTGTGAGTGTCTCTTCTTGTAAACAATTCTTGATCATACCTTCTTGTAAATAATTCATATCTTTTTGTAGATTTTGATCAACTCTTCATGTAAATAATTCATATCTTCTTATAGATAAATCTTGATCAAATTTTTTAAAAACAATTAATATCTTCTTGTGATAAATCTTGATCAAATCTTCTTAAAAATAACACATATCTTCTTGTAGATAAATCTTGATCAGATCTTCTTGTAAATAATTCATATATTTTCGCTGATAAGATTTTGATCATGTCAAATCTTTTTGTAAATAATTCATATCTTCTCGTTGATAATATTTTTATCATATCTTCTTATAATCTTGACCATATTTTCTTTTCAACTTAGTCAAATACTTTCTTCAATTATAAATGTGAATCAAAATCTTATTTTAGATTGTCTTAAAAAACACGAATCTTCTTTCATACTTTTGCTTGATTTGAGTTGGAATGAATTCAAGTTGTTCTTAGATCTTCAAAAGTTTTTGATTCAACTATGTCTTCTTTTCATACTTAATTTTTCCGATTTTAGTTGTTGACTTTCCATCAGAGGCATGGACTTTCTTGTTGGAGTGAGATGTTGTGTTTCATGAATAATGATAGTTAGAGGCAAAATTGGAAAAGTTAGAATTAGTGGCATTTGGAAAATTACCTGGTTGAAACTTCATATTCAGTGCAACATTAGTGGCAACATTTGGAGTGTCTTGCACTATTTGGATCAACGAATTATGAGCTTTGAATTTATGATTTGAACAATCTCTTCAGAGTAAATTATACCTTGATATGAACTCTTCAAATACATGTTGAGTTTGTGCACATCAGAAGCAGGTTTTAGAGGTAGTCTTGATACCCATTTATCAGACCCAGACATGAGATGCAATCTTTTTAACCTTCAAAGGCATATGTTTAAAGGCAGACACATATATTTTGTTGAGTTTGTGCACATCAGAAGCAGGTTTTAGAGGTAGTCTTCATACCCATTTATCAGACCCAGACATGAGACGCAATCTTTTTAACCTTCAAAGGCATGTTACTTTCAAAGGCATATGTTTAAAGGCAGACACATATATTTTGTGTTCCTTTGATCTCATCATCTGGTCACTTCCTCTAGTCATCTCCTCTGGTCATTTCCTCTTTATGCTTCCTCTGGTACCTTCCTCTGGTTTTCTTCTTCCAATTTGTGCATACTTAATGAAGCCATTAATCCAAATTAATTGTTTATAAAATACTTTTGTTAATATCAAAACTATAAGTGAAAAATCATTTTGGTTCCAACACCAAGGTCTTATAGCCAAAAATATTAATATGGGGAAGTTCATCATCATGATGTAATTTGGTGTTAGGATCTATGGGAATACTATGTTTGAGATTTCCTCCAAGCTATTACCTGTCAAGACAATGTCATCTACATACACTAGTAGAGTAGTGAGGTAGTTTTTTTGAAATAGTGTAGGATATGAGGGAACCTACCCATATTTAGTTGAGATGAGAAAATGTGACTATTTCTCATACCATTTCATGTGGCCTACTTTCGTCCATAAAAAGAGTCACTCAACTTGCAAACTTTGTTGGAAGCTATGCCTTCTAGCCCTTGTGGAGTCTTCATGTATACATCCTCGCATAATTCACCAGGGAGGAGCGCATTGTTGACATTAAGTTGTTGAACAATCTAGTGATTAATGGATGTTTTGGCAAGCACTTCTCGAATGGTGGCCATTTTGGCAACATGTGAGAAGGTTTCAAAGTAATCAACTGTTGGAAAACTATGACTTCTTTTGATTAACAACGAGAGAATTAAGATCAAATCCAACTAGTTCGACATAATTCCCATATTAATCATGCAACATTCATACAACTCATACACAACGAAAATTTAAAATCACATACAAAATTATCAAGAAGCATACAAGAATAAGCAGGTAAACAATGCTGAAAATTAAAGAGAAGGGAAAAGAAAGATTGCACCGCGATATATCCTGGTTCAGTCGTTAATCTAACGACCTACATCCAGTCCCAAAATCACAATGTGATTTCAGCCTTTTACTATAGAATGAATTCGAGTACTTTTACAAATTTTCCAGTCTTCTACCCGACCTATCAATCTAACTCCCTTCACTTCTATCTTGTCACCACTTGATCCTTGTAGTTTATCCCCAAACTCACACAAGATCAAAGTAAAACTTCCTCTTGATGATACCACACCAACAAGGATAGCCACCAGTTTCTAAACTGGATTTTGTACAACATCAATTACAAAGAATTGTCTTTTACATGAACAAAGAAAAGAAGTATCAAGAATTGTATTCAATCACTCTAGCACCACACAAAAGAATTGATTTGCCAATGAATATGTTTTGTGTGTTAAGAAACTTTTCATTCAAAGTGTTTTCAGAGGTATGCAAAAATTGAGATCAAAAGATTCTGAAAGTTGTGAAAAGTTTTGTGCAAGAGTTATGTTTAAAATGATTTGAAACATCTTATATATATTCAAGGAAAACACCAGGACAGTCGATTGCCCAATCGAGTTTATAAAGGCATAGTCGATTGCTGCATCGAGTGTCGCATGTCATGTGTTTCTGGAAACTTGAATTATATAAGCTTCACTTTATTGGACAATCGATTTGTTCAATTTCTGAATCAGACTTGATGCTATGATTTCCTTTCAATCGAGTGGGCAATCGAGTTGGCCAAAACTGGGTGCTCACTGTAACTTGAAAAATAGCATCACTCGATTGGTCAATCGAGTGTCGTGATCAAAGTGATTCAGACCTGATGCTATAATTTCCTTTCAATCGAGTGAGCAATCGAGTTGTCCAAAACTAGGTGCTCACTGTAACTTGAAAAATAGCATCAATCGATATGTCAATCGAGTATCGTGGTCAAAGTGACTCAGATACTGCAAACAATCAAATTGCCAGTCGAGTGGACAATCGAGTGGTCAATCGAGTGGGCACAAACTGAGTGCTCTTTGTAACTCAAACTTCAGCGTCAATCGAATTGTCAATCCATTATGCAATCGAGTTGACAATCGAGTGAGCCTGTTACAGACCTCAGTTATTTTTAACAGTTTATGTGTCATTCGATTGATGAACCATTCAATCGATTGTCTAGTCGATTGTTTCAGAGTTGAGTTTCATAAAACATGAATGAATGATAAAAGTTCATTGGCAAGGATTTAAGTGTGAGACCCTAGTGATTAGTTTACTCAACTTGATACTTTGACACCTAATACCACTATACAATTTTGCATCTTCCTCAAGTGCATCTTCCAACTTTGGTCGAATCCTTGAGTTGCAAGCTATTGTTCCATGTGTGTGGTGTCTTCATGTTTGCATGAAATGTTTCTCAATTCAAAACATTAGATAAAGCAAATATTTCATGCGTACTGTATGTTTGGGACTTAAATCAAAAACTTGGTCAGGGAAGCTCATGACCTACATCAACTCCTTCATCTTGTTTGTAACCCTTAGAAACTAGTCATGCTTAAATAATTCAATGCTCCCATCTGTTTTCCTTTTAATTTTGTAAACCGACTTGCTTCCAATTGGCTCTACACCATCATGCAGATCCACAATATACCAAGTTTGGTTCTGATTTAGAGTAGTAAATCATTTTGCATTGCTTCAACCCAACAACTATGTGGATGATCTTCATAGTAAGAAGATGGTTCATGGTCAGTGAGTAGGGACATAGTATATTTGAGGTAAGTTGGGGCCAAATGGGAAAGACTAGTGTATTAGTAGATTGGATATGGAGTTTTACAAGTTATGGTGTTGCAGTTATAGTCCAAAAAGTGAATGATTGGTCTTTTTGGTATTGTAGAGTGTCTAAGGTGAAAAGTTGAGGTGGATGCAGGACTGTCAGTGAGAGAGGTGATGGGAATGAATGGCTCAATGCGTGGTTCAATATATTATTAGAATGAAGTGTGGGATCTGATGTAGGTTGGGGAACATGTGCAGCATGGGAAACTGATGGTAGGCAAGCTGATGGAGACCGAGTAAGTGGTATAGACTGAGTGTGATCAAGATATTCCCAAGATTAGTGACTTTTATTTTGATTTAAGTAGGGTATTTAATGAGTGTGTAGATCTAAGGCAACATAACCTTTAACTCTTGGTTTGTAACCCAGGAAAACAAACCTCCTAGCTATGTGGTCAAGCTTTAGTCTGTGTGACTCATGGGTTGAGGCATAACAACGACTCCAAAATACCCTTAAGGTAGAGATGTCTATTAGATAATTGTGTAACACTTGATTGGGTAGTTGCCATTGGAGTGATCTAGAAGGAACTATACTCATAATGTAGACATTTTGAGTAACTACATATCCCCAAACCTTTGGGAGCAACTGTGACGGCAACAATAGTTCTCTAGCTATATTTAATAAGCATTGTTGCTTTCGTACCACCTTCCCATTCTATTGAGGAGTGGCAACATTACTAGTTTGATGGATAATACTCTTGGTATTGTAGACTAAAGTGCGAAAGAATTTCGGGCCACTGGCACTTCTCACCATTTTGACTGCCAAATTAAATTGATTTTCAACTAGAGTAATGAAATTCCGAATTTGAGTGGGAGTTTCATGTTTTCGTTTGAGTAAAATTATCTAAGTGAAACGACTAAAATCATCCATAATTGTAAGAAAATATTTGTGACGATGTAAAATAATAATAGAGCAAGGACCCCAAAGATCCATATGCAAAAGTTTAAAACATTTAGAGGTTTCGTTGGTATTCAGATTGTAAGACAATTTATTTTGCTTAGCTATATGGCAAATGTCACATATACAATATTTATTTACAAGTGTTACTTGGAGGATCCTTATTAGCATGAGTGGATTTGAACAATGAGATGGTACCCTCTGTTTAGTAAAGGCCATTGATCATTCTACCCGAACCAATCATCTTCTGTAAAGAATTTTGAATGAGGCATAGGAACAATCCAAGTCGCTAGCAACCCTTGATATGGAAATCAAATTAAAATTGAAATAAGGAATGTATACAACATTAGTCAGAGTGATTAAATCTGTAACATTCAAATCACCGATGACATCAGTTGCAATAATGGATCCATTTGGTAGTTTGATAAGAATATAATTAACTATGTAAAGACTAAATAAGCTTAAGAGAATAACATACATGATCAATGGCACCACTATCCAAAATCCATGTACTCATTATATCAATAATAGAAACACAAGTAGTACCTTGTGTCTCCTCACAAATAGACTGATGAGGAAGTATGCCTCGACCTAAGGAGCTGGTAGCTTTATTCACCTTTGGCCTTGCATTAGAATCTCTAAATTTTTTAGATTTACACCTAGCCTCACATTAACAACGAAATGTGCAAGCACAATTGGAAATACGGCGAAAGAATTCCAATTCTTCCCCAAAACCTTTGAGTTTTGTAAAGTAATCATTGATAGATAAAGAGTTTTGACGAAAACTATATAATTAACGTTGTTAAGAAGAAACACGAACATGATCTTCACGGGATAAATGAGCTGGAGATCATTCAAAGAAAATGTAGCAAGATCAGTGTAAACTAAGCTTTGAGAAATGGAAGGAATTACAAAGGTAAGGATCAAATAATGTACCAAATTATTGCACATATGTGCCAAGCCTCGTAAGAGGGATCAAACTAAGCCAAAACGAAGCTTATTCTTCATGATTATTACTTTCTTCATAGAACGAGACCGAGAAAGATAGTTCTTGTCATCAAGAGGAGGATTCACCAAAGGTGCAGTAGTATTTTTTGTTGGGATGAATATAGAAGTGATTTTGAGAAGGATCAGGAGGAGTAGGTAATGCAGGGATTTGAAGATGATGAAAAATCAAAGCTCAAGGCTCATGATACCATAACAAAGTAATTGAGTTCACAGTGAAAGAAAATAGAATTGAGATTTGAGAGAGAATGGAATTGTATTTCTCTTATATAGTTTATATAGTTACAAGCATTATGTGCTTGGTGTAACTAACTCCCATTACTAACAACAAACTAATCTTTTAGTAGCCTATACATCAAGTAACCTAAGTGTCTTGACAAAACTTGCATTCATTTGAATGAGACATTGAATGTACTCTACATGTAAGGATGAAGTAGGGAAATTAGCATAAAAGTTTTGTATTATTTATTCTCTTCTTACTCTTTTACTTTTGTTATTTTTGTTCATTAAACTTTATTCTTTGTGTTTGGTGGGAATAACATTGTTTTAGTGGTTTGAATGATATAAATTTTTAATAATGAAAATATTGTTTTGAAATATTTCATGATTGTGATTGTTATTAGTAAAAATTGGTTTTGTGAAATACTAACAATCATAAGGTGTGATTAATTTGAGTTTTATATCTTCATTGCAATCTGTCTAGCGATAAAGTCCACATTTACATTGTTTGATTGAATTGTAACCAAGTTGGTTGAACCAATCAAACTTCAATCTTGTATCTAAATTAGTATTCGTTGATTATTTTTGATTGCAATATGTCATTGTTTCTAATACTGGATGATCTAATACAATTATCTTAAACTATCACGTTTTTGACAAACTTCAGCTGTATTTTTCAAATTCTCTTAACAATTTTGGGACTCTATTTAACCTCCTTCTAGAGTCCATGTATGATGTTTTCCAACAAGTGACATGAACAATTTGATATCATAGTAGTACAAATCTAACGACATTAACGGTAATTGAAATGATGATAATTCATATAGAGCACTGGTTTTCAAAGGTGATAACCATTCGTATTGGAAATAATAAATGAAAATACATATCATTTCTTATGTTTTGGATGTGCGGAGAGCTACAGATAACAAACTATTATTCCAACAATTTTCCATGATTGCATTACAATTAATAAACTTGAAATGGATTGGATATATTCAGAATAGAAGAAATTACAATACAATTGGAATGTTAAGAATATTAGCATGTCTAGTCTTTAGCAGGATGAATATTATAGCGTTTGTCATTGTAACACTACCCAAAAAATATGGGACACGTTAGTTGTCACACATAACGATACAAGTGAATCACACATAACGACACAAGTGAAGTTAAATATGCTAGAGTTAATATGCTTACACAAGAGTATGAATTGTTTTACATGAAGCAAGGTGAAACCATTGCCTAATTGAAAAAATGGTCGTCACATATTGTGAATTATTTTGATAAACCTAGATACAAACTTTAAAAATATAATTTTTAGATGTCGTATAAGGGAATGACAACAAAAGGTAGTAGTTATTGCTGAGTCAAAAAGCTTGGCAACAATGACAATTACTAATATGTTTGGAAAGTTTTCATAACGTGAACAAGAATTCAATCATTTAATTGTACATGAAGAAAAAGAGAGAGAAAAAAGGAAAAGAAAAGTATAGCTTTTATTGTCTCATCTTCAAGGTAAAAGAAGGATGATAGTTCTGACGGTAGTTGACCGAAATTGAAGATTCAAGTGATGAAGAAATAAGTCTCTTTGTTTCAAGATGCAACAAATTTCTTAGGAGAAAAAGAATAATAAAAAAATGGACAACTTTACAAGTCAAAAGAAAGACAATTAAAAAGAGCAATAATAACTCAACCATCATATGCTATGAGTGTGGAAAGAAAGGGACAAATCAAAGTGACAAAAGAGGTAAAAGGAAAAGAAATGAAAAATAGCATATGTAGATTAGGAAGATATTGATGAAATCTCAAGTGAAATCTCCCACAACATTGACATCTTAAACTTGGGTCTCATAGCTAAAAACCATAGAAAATAGGTTAGGGACTACTTATTAGAAATTACAAGATGTATTTGAGGTAGTTAATATGAAGCTAAAAATATGACAAAGTTAATGACTTATCAAAAGAGAACCATTTTGAATATAGAAAATCAAATCGCAAAGTTTGAAGAATATTTGACTAAAATTCTAAAGAAATCTGATCTAGTTATTAAAATTGTACGTTGTTCTCATGATTTATCTCATTTTAAAAATTGTGTTTCATTAGAAAATAAAAATTTCATATTGAAACAAGTTTCAAAGATTGAAGTAAAAAACTCAAAAATTTCAAATAAAAGGAAACACTTTTTAAAAAGATATTATCATAAATCTAATAAACAAAAATTTTCATATAATAGTTGTTTCTATTATGGAAAAAAGGGACACACATCCTCAAAATGCTTTATAAAAAAAAGTTGTAGTACCAAATGGTAGAACGATGTAGATTCATATGGGACAACTCCCATTAATAACCATCTAGCATCCAATCATAATTGAGTACCTATAAACACTCCATGGATTGGTTTGTAGATATGTTTGAGAGCATCATGTGTTGGAACCAAGTTGATTCTATAATTAGAGTTTTGATGTTAACAAAAGTATTTTATAAGAGTAATATATTTTACTTCAGAGAGTATGAAAGAAGATTCTTGTTTTTGAAAACCATCTAAAATAAGATTTGAATAAAATATATAATTAAAGAAAATCTCCGACCAGGTGGAAAAGAAGACATAATTATAAGATTTAAAGAAGATATGAATTATTTATATCAAAATTTGATCAATATTTATCACAAGAAAATATGATCAATATTTATCTACAAGAAGATATGTTTTGTTTACAAGAATATTTGATCAAGATTTATCACAAGAAAATATGAATTATTTATAAGAAAATATGATGAAAAATTGTTTATAAGAAAAATTACTCACAAGAATATATATTTATTATTTGCAAATATATGATTTAGATTTTGACAAAGGACAAAATAGTGAGTTGAACTTAGTCATACTCCTATTTTGAAATTTCAAGAACCAGTCCAACAATATGTTTATGCCCAGATCAAAGCAATATGAAGGAAGTTTCATCTAAAGAATTTGAAAGGCAATCTTAACAACATATAGACATTATCAATCTAAATAATTTACAAACTCAACGTAAACAAAATATGAACAATATCAATCAGAAGAATTTACAAACTCAATATGAACAAAATACGAACATAATCAATCTAAAAAATTTACAAACTCATTCTGAACAAAATATGAATATGATCAATCTAGAAAATTATCTTGTTCAGAATTATTTTTGAATAAGACATTGTTGACCAAACTACGAATGAAGATACAATTTAGTATTAAACAAATATTAAATTGAAAACTTAATTTTATATATAAATAGATACTCAAAGCTAAAAAAGAAGATCATCGAAAAATCATAAAAGAGTAGAAAATCTCAAACTCAAAATTCCAAATTAATCTTAGAGTTCAAAGAGAGAAAAACGTGTTCGAATGTTAAATATTGTATAAGTGTTCTTCTTAGATTGTGATAGTCATTGTTATAATCAGCTTGTTAGAAGAAACTACTCAAGTTCCAAATTTTTGTATTCAAACCTGATAGTAGGGGTGGGCAAAATTCAGTTATGCTTGAAAACCGAACCGAACTGGTTTTCAGTTCAGAAAAAACCGAACTGAACTGGTTTACAGTTTGTTAAACCGAACCGAACCGGTTCTATAAATCAGTGAACCGGTTTAAAATTCCAAACCGAACCGAACCGAACTGGTTCTATAAACCTGAACCGGTTTAAAATTCCAAGCCGAATCGAACCGAACTGGTTCTATAAACTAGTGAACTGGTTCTAAAAACCAGTGAACCGGTTCAATAAACCAGTGAACCGGTTCTAAGTGGTATCTGTTCAAAAACTCAGAATCAATCCCTTTTTGTCCTTTGCTTAATTTAAGTGGTATCTGTTCTTCAACCTTCAATGGCATGTAATGTACAGTGAAACCAATAAATTATGGATACAATTTAATAGTATTTGTATTTTTTATGAATTAGATTGAGTGTATACGGTGATGTCCACATCTCAGGCAAAAAGTGCAGCCATGATATTAGTGTTTCATACACTGCTGCTGCCTGCTACACATTTAAAAGAAGATAGCCATACACAAAAATTTACCATCATTGTTGTTTAATGTTTGTAGTGTTTCCAAAAACTGAAACCACTGTCAAAGACATCAAGTTTTGTACTAATAATGGATGAAATCCAATCCACCAAAAGGAAAAAAGAAAGAAAAAAGTCCACTAGCTAAAACACACTACAATGAAGGCTTTCCTTTAGCTGGAAACAATGTGCAACTGCTACTATTCTTCCTTTTTATCTTCTTAGCAGATCATAGTAATGCTCTGGCTTTCTGTAATCTGACATGCAGATAGCCTGATATCACACATAAAAAGTTCGATATAAGTTATATATAACATATAAATAATATCCAAAGTCTTTCCATCCTCATTCTTCCAAAGGAAAAAAAACATGGATAAGTTTTATTATCAAGCAAAGATCAAACCAATGTATAATACTACTATGGCCCAAGAATAAATGTATCACTGTATTAGATAATCTATTTAAGATTTAAAGTTTAAACTAACAATAATGACCAATCAAAGCTACCGCAAACCCAATTTTAGGCTTCAGCTGAATTCTCACCAATGATTTTAGTTTCACTAAGGACCATAATACTACACTAGATTCATTTCAAAAGTGATCCATCATTAAATATTTTCAAGGAAGTTTCCCGCTAAAGAATTAAGCAAGTCAACGAAAAATAAACTTCTTGGAACCATCTATGTCATTTTTAAATTGTCAATTTAACCATCACAATGAGATTGGGGATGCTACAAACCTTTTTCAAAGGATAGACTGTTTTTGAGCAAACTGAGCATTTGTCTAGAGTTCCACTAAACATAGAGGAGAGTCTGCTAGGAGTTTTGTTCTGTAAATGAAGAACATTATAACTCATGAGTCAGAAAGATTATAGAAAAACATTTAAGAACACTCAAAATATGTTTAGGTTATATAAACAACATACCAGAAAGATTATCAGAGGATTTTGCTGCCACATTTTTGCCATGAAAACAACATATCATATGTTAGCCAAATCAACACAAAGTGACAATTGCATATCAATTTGTGCTTAACAACAACAAAAAAGTAGCACCAAATTATAACAAAAGATGTTTTACATCTTATACCTGTATGAAAGTTCTTGCTGAAATTTCCAGATTCCTTAAAAAGTTGTTCAAAATGTGGCTTACAATAGAGGACACCATCCATTGGTAATAAAGCAGGAAGTCCTAGGAAGTTTCCCGCTACAGAAAAGCGAACAAGTGCAGCTAAAATAATGGCAAACAGTTATTAAAAATAAAAAAATGACACCAGTTAGTAATTTCAATCATTCCACAATTCTATCTCTCTACAAGCCTGAATCCCCAAACTCTCATTCTCTAGAAAGTTTGAGTGGGGGTGAGGTCTTAAGATCTCGATTATGTTTATGTGAGTTTTTGGTGTATCCAGGTTTGTCTAATTTTGTTGAGATGTTGAGGGTTTTCATCCAAAAAGCATAAGAAGGTAATTGCTGATGCAAAATTCCTTATCACGTTTCAATGATTATAAACCATAATGATTAAATAATTAAGAGATTTTGATACATCTTGTTATCATGTGCTTTTGAGTAACTCCATTAAGACAAAAAAGTCATACAAGATTAAGCACAAAAGAACAAAGTGGAATTCTAGAAACATTCTCATAACAAACATTAAAAAGATCAACATTGCAAGTTCATAATGTTCTATCATAAACATAAAATAACACTCTCACACATAAATAAATAAATCAAATGAATAAGGTAATGTTCCTACATCGAATCAGAAAAAGAATATTTCTTAAATGAGCCATAAAAATTAAAAAGAAGAATTTTCAACATCTTCACATGATCATTTAAGACAAAGAAAAATATTCACTTTGATAAGCTATAGAACACAAATGATATGATAAATAAGATATCAAAGGAATAAATGAAAACTAAAGTCTAAAAAGATCACAACAGTCTGGCTTAAATAAATTCAAACTGCAACTTTATAAACATCATAAAGTTTCAAGATTGTACGATTTTGAGGAAAAGTAAAAAAAAAAAGTAAAACAGTGACTAAAAGGTTTGTAGGATCACTATACTTGCGTTGTTCAGTGATATGAGCAAGATTAGAATTGCAATTTTTAATGTCTCAAAGATAACAAAAATGAACTAAAATAAGAATTATATTACAATTTTAGATTACAAGCCATATTTAAAACAGATGGCATAATTACAATTTTATATTGCAATGGGCTTGCCAAAAAAATAGGAACGGTTGTCTATTGGGCTTGCTCGAAAATTCGCCCTCGTAAACAAAGATAATCTTGCTTTTCCGTCAACGGAGCCATTGGCAACACATATCTCCAGTACTTAACAGATTTCAACATCCTACAGAAACGTGCTAGAATTTGCGATCAAAGCGGTGCACATTTTGTTCAATAAGACGTTTCTGACCTTCCCTCCCAAATTGATTGGAGGAGGGAAGGTGTCGTGTCCCCAATTCGTAACCAACTTGATTGTGGTAATTTTTATTCTTTAAAATATATGAATATTAAGTTGTTTTGGTAGACTAAGATATGAATATAGTTTTAAATGTAATAGTTTCATGTGCATGGACAAACTCTTTAAATAATGGATGGTGCCACTATTATGATTGTAACAATTTAAACATTTTAAATGAAAAAGATTTAAAAAAAAAAATTACACAAAATTTACCTTAGAAGCATCTTATTTTTCTTTTAGTTTCAAGAACACATCACTAATGTTTGTAATCTTGTTCACTCTAAAAGAATCTCTCATGTCTAGTTTAATAGATTAATATAATTGAAAATAGAAAGTGGTGAAGTGAAGAGAGGGAATGTGTAATTTTATTGAGTTAGAAAGCAAATGTTTAACTCAAGCAGATGTAATTTTATTGAATAAGAAAACATATGTGTGATTTTGTTAGTTTAGGAAATTGACTTATGATGTTTAACTCATCTTTTCATGTTGCTTCGTCAACTCTTTGACCCTTCCATTGGACAAACACTTGTCGGATAATATCTTCGTCCTTAACAACAATTCTATTGGCCAAAACTGATTATGGTTCTACATTAGTGGCATTTTCACTTGCCAATTCTTGAGGTAAACTGACTTGCAGATTATAAGTAAAACTGACTTGCAGATTATAAACTGACTTGTTAAGATTTGAAGTAGAGGTAGTGCACTGTAGGTTGCTTATAAAATGCAGCGAATATAGGAATTAGGAAACAAATGATCAAGTCATTGTTTTCCTGACATCATATGTAGAGTGAACATCTACTCTCCTCCCTCACAAAAATCTATCACCGAGTTGTTTAATCCAACTAAGTCATTGTTTGTCAAGGATCAAACTGAACCTATATTTGTCTTAAATTCTGTTAAGGGATCTACAAAAGGACTAATTATGTTAGTTGTTTGAAATTGCTTGTATGTTGACATTATTTGTTTTCTTAATGGCCTAATAGATCTTTTGACATTATTTTTGTTAACAGAAACAGTAGCAGCAGAAAGGTAACTAGAAATAGAACCACTCTTTCTAGAAACTTATCTGAACAACCAAGTACGATTTTATCATAACCATGTCTCATCTTATAACATAATCAACTACCTGATTCTTGTAAGAGAGGCATAAAAAACTTTATTACCTCCCAGCTGCACTAAATATTTCAATTCTTAGGGTTGGTATGAGACACTGCTAATATAATCTGACAAAGGACCTTGAAAATAAGTTGTTAAATATGAAACTCAACTAATAGGTCCATACCATTCACTTTAAATACCTATCTTTCTAAGATACACAATGTGATAAATTGTAGTTCATATCGACACTAATTTTCCCTTTATAATAGAATTCAGAAAACAAGTGTTCTTTGATAATATTGAAACTATTCTAAATGAAAGCAACAGCAAGACAAATTGGTAAAGAAGTTTTTCGTTATCCATGATCTAAAGTTTAAACAGCTTTTCAAATTTCCACCTCATCAAGAAGCTCCCATACTACTTTAACTTTTTTATTTCAAGCATGAAAATAAGTTCGAACATGATTCTGGCTCATTCAAGTGGTTAAAATCCAAACATAATCCACTTCACTTCTCTTCAAATTTATACAAAAACAAAACAAAGTTTACAAAATCAACATCATTCAAAATCAAGCTTATAAACCCTCACCTAAACACACTCATTACAATCTCAACAACCCAGAGTTAACTTAAGATGCAGTCCAGGGGTTTCAAAACAGGGTCATCACTTTAGACAGTATTTTAGTCAACCACGAGTCCTAACTCCTAGCCATGAATTTTCAGCAATTATTATACATTAAAAAATCAAAACTCATAGCTAGAAAACAAACTGAGATTTCGCTTAAAAACTACAAAATTCAAGTCTCAACACAAAATACCTATTTTTTCAGAAACGGATCTAACAATTTGTATTCCTCACTCCACCTTCAAACACTATATGAAAGATAATTTTTGAAACTAAAATGAGAGATAGAAATTTCACTCCGTTTCTGAGCATTGTAAAAACCCTAATCTGGCTGCAAGAACACTTTAAGCCCTCACTCAAAATTTCAAAACCGTCAAAATTCGTAAACTAAAAATCCGTTAAAACTCCAAACCCGCATAGAAGAACAAATAATCAATGAAACAATACCGGAAAAAACAATCAAAAGTAGTAATCATGGTAGAAATAAAATACATGGGAAAAGCATGAACTCACTCAAAAGGTTATCAGACAAGCAAAATCATCAACCAAAATAATGATGAACCAAAACGGTGAAACATCGAAAGCGAAGAGAGAAGAGATGACTCACGAAGAGAGAAAAACGAAGTGCGATCGTTGTGCGAAGAGAGAAGACGATTGTTGTGCGAAGAGAGAAGACGATTGCTGTGCGATCGTTGTGCGAATAGAGAAGACAGAGGGCGATGAACGAAGAGAGAAGAGATGACCTTTCTATTTGCGGCGGCGGCGACGGCGGCGGCGAACGGCAGTGGCCATAAACATCATTTCAATTTTAGGGTTTATATTCTGATTTTAGGATTTTGAGATTTTGAGGTTTTAGTAGAAGTAAAACTAAATTTAGTTATAGGGCACCTATTTTTTTTAAAATCAGTTCAGTTAAAAAAACTGATTTTAAAATAAAGTTTGGTTTTTAATTTTTTTGAACCGGTTTAGTTTAAAAATGGTTTGGTTCGGTTCAGTTCTATAAATCAATTCGGTTTTTGGTTTTTTTGCCCATCCCTACCTGATAGTAGTGTTAGTGTCCCTTCAATAATTTGGGATTGTCAAATTGTGTGGAGAAAACTTGGTTGGTAGAATCAAGTTATGTGTGTGTCCCTCAAAAGTGTGAGGTTGTCATGCTCTTTGAGAAGACTGGCTTGGAGGATCACGTGTTTTACAATTCAAGTTATTGAATTAGTGAATTAAATCTTTCTAAGTGAAGAGACTGGATGTAGTTAAGTTAGTGGTGAACCAAGATAAATTATTTGTGTCACTTTATTCTTCCACTCCTTAATTTTGTTATCATGCACTTTTTAGTTTTGTTATTGTTTTTATTCTAAATAAATCATCAAGTCTAAACCAATTTAATTAAATAATAAAAAAGTTATCAACTCAATCAAACACAATTCATTTCCATTTTTCGTATTTGTAGTTTCTTTGTATAAAATTTGGTTTCTCAATAGCAGGTGATCCTGGTGTATGACAAGTGGTAATTAAAAAATCATTCTATCTTAAGTGTTGGCCAAATCTGTAATATGGAAACGTTGATATTTAAGTAAAAAAATGAAATAATTTAATGACCATTTATATTAACATTAGTAAGAATTAATACTTTAATTATGACACAATTTATCAATAAAAATTGTCACTTCTAATTTTCAACATAAAACAAGAAAGCATAAATATTTTTAGATGAATGTATATAGTCGTGTACTATTTATCCGCTAAAAGTAGACGCTATTAATTTTATTTTATTTATAAAAAAATAAGATAAAATATAAAAATTAAGATTTTGAACTAAAAATTTGAATTTGAGAGTCAATTGCAATAGAGAAAGTATTAGCACGTATCTCGTTGGTTAAAACGGTTACCATTTATACAAACTATTATTTATTTTACCCTAGAAAAAATAATATAGAAAATAAGATAAATTATTTACATTAATCCAAAGAGAAAAAGTATTTTTATTAATTTTGTTTGAAAAGGTGAAGACTTTAATTACTGATCTTATGCAATAAAAAAATCCCTCATGTAGTTATTAGTAGAATATATTTTTAAATTCTAACTCTACTGACAAATGCTGATATTTAAAAAAAATGATAGTTTGATCATTTAATTGAATCTCTCTCAATAACTTCTAGTTGTTCTTGCTTTAATTAAACAAAATTCACAGGTTTGTAATACTTGGTTTAAACGCAAATGATGCACATTGTTATTAATTAAGTGCAAATTGGATTAATACTAACATTATATTAAGTACAAATTATTTGGTTTAAAAACCCTAGAGAATTTATTTTTTATATTAAAAAAAGGCATAATTGTTCTTGCGATTCCTTAACTTTATTTCAGATAATACTTGAGTTATTTATTTATTTTGATTTAGTTATTTATTTAATTTTAAGTAAACCATTTGATATTTTATATTTAAAAGTATTAACAATGTCCTTTTTTTTATATAAATTCATTAAAATTTTCAAATAAAATTCATAAAATTAATTATCATCTTTAATATAATACAAATTATATATATATATATATATATATATATATATATATGTGTGTCGAATGATCAATTAAAATGTTTAGGAACGAGGCAAACCGCTTTTGGCCGCCTTTCTTTCTTTCTTTATGTTTTCTTTTCCATATTTTTCTATCAAATTCTTCCTCTTTCATTATGAGTGATTACTGAGAATCATGCATGAGAATGACACATTTATCCTCCAATTTTCTTTCACCTTTTATCACATTTTACGAGTGATTACTGATATGGTTGTACAAAAATGACAATAGAGGAACAATGGCAATTCTTCAGTAGGCAGTAGGCAGATTCAAGCACACATATTGTTCTAGCTGCACGAGTTGATTGACGGTTCCACATAATCTATTAATATTGTCCTTTAATATTCTTCCTTCAAATATTTGTCATTATTGTTATTTAGGGAAAATAAAAAAGATACAAACTTCCTTAAATAAAACAAATCTGATTTATTAAATAAAAATTTTCTTTTATATTTTTATTTATTAATTTTCGTTTTCCTTTTTTTTTAAATAAAAACAAGAATTTAAACTTTTTCTTAAACCATATTTAAAAATACCCCACGTTTGTTTAAATGCGCAGAACACTACAAGAAAAACTGGATATACCTACGGCTTATTTTATCTTTACCCACGGCATGTTCGTAGGTAACTAAAAATTTGGCACGGATTACTTACGGACACGGGTTCGTAACTAAATCGCTCGTAGGAATTTATTTACCTACGGAAAAGCAACAGGGTAGATTTACTTACGGATTGTCCGTAGGTAGTATAACTTACGGATTGTCCGTAGGTAGTATAACTTACGGAGACTCCGTAGGTAACGTACTTATAGATGTTCTATGGATAATGTCGTAGGTAATTAATTACCCACGGACATGTCGCAGTTAACATTATCGACGGAGATTCTGCGACAAATTATATTGTTTTTTATTTGATATTTATAATTTTATCCATGACATGTCCGTGGGTAATGAAAAAATTATTGAAATCTATTTTTTGTTTTTTTTACGGTTTGCTGTATTTTTTTAATATATGCCTAAATTAAATTGTAAGCATATTAAAACATAATTATCAAAATAAAGTGAAATTTTATATAAACAGTATTTTCAAAATACACATCCTGACTGCCATAAGGACAACTTACACTACCATAATTCTCAAAGTACAAAGTCACTAGCAAAAGTTTCAAAATACACATAATAACATTATCGTAAAAATATATAGATAATGCCTACACAAGTCTAAGCAAAATATGTAGTAAGTCATAACTACTATATGAAAATGACACTAAAACCAGTACTAATCATCGCCGTCATCATTGTTAGACTCATCCTCGTCATAATCTGGATGACGACGACGACGGGATGACTCGGCCTGTATGGAAGCAACACTTTTTGCCAATGTTGCTAGCTGTATCTGGAGCTCTTCAGTGCGCTGCTCATCCTCTTGCCGACGTTGCTCTGCTTTCTTTAGTTCCTCTCGCGCCTCTCGAGCCTCGTGTTCTGCTGCTTTTGCTCGCTCCTCAAATGTTGCTATCTGTGCAACTATCTCGTTAGAGTGTTGAGACAAGACATTGGCGCATCCTCTAGATGATTGAGAATCTGGGGCTAGACTTGCGACACCTGGTCTATAAAGCGAGGATCTATCTCCAGCACCATAGATCCTCCCTTTATTCTTCCCCCTAACATATTGGACCCATATGTCTAAGCGAGCTTCCGCATTAACCACTTGGCTACAACTACTAGATGCTTCCCCATTTTTGGAAGCTTCTTGCAACTTACCTTGAAATGTTTCCTACAATATTAAATAGAAAATAATTTAACCTAATCAAATTATTTTTACAAGAAATACAAATGAAGAATGAATGATTTAATATTTCTTACATATGTTTTTTTTGCTCTTTCATCAACCCAAGAGTTGTCCTTCTTCTTAGTGTGAATTTTTAAAAAGACCTCATCCAATGTGGGGTCTCTACCTAACTCTTCAGCCTTACAAAAAATAAAAACAACATAATCGTGAATAAAATGAGAGGCACATTTCAGCAACAAAGGAAAACAACAAAATATTTCAGCAAAATAGCTCTATGCATTTTGAAACAACAACACAACAAAACAATAAAAATAGCAAAGTCTAATAAGTAATAACAGCATCTATTCTCAATTTTTTACAATCCCAAATTTAAAATTCCTGTCCAGTGTCTAGAAATCCATATAATCAAGCAATCACTTGCTAAGTTGCTAATAAAAGTTCGGGTTGTCCACAAAAGATAAGCAATGGATCCAATATCTCCAAGGAATCTCCATGGCATTAGTTTATATCACAAAAATGTTATTTTATCAAGGATATAGAAACTGTACCATCCGAATGGTATGTTCAGCAATGGATATAGATCCACCAGTATGGAGAGCTCCTCCTTTAGAAGAAGCACGATTTTTCTTAGCTCGATTTGATATCTCCTTAAATGACCGATCCATCCATATCTTCTCAAGATCATTCCAAACAGTTTCTCCCATCCAAGTTGGACACTTACGCTTCTTTCTTGCTTGCATCAACATATCAGAAAGACGCATTGATCCTTTGGTATTGAAGATATTCCTAATCTGAAAATTGTGCTCAGGCAACCAAGCAACTTTCTCCTGCAACATTACATTACAAATAAGTTATAATGTTGCAATTAGTATCCACACAATAGTTCAACTCATTAACAAGATATATAATTTAATCTTACACCAAATTTGCCAAACCAGCGTTCCAAAGTTAATTCTGGGATTGCTCCCCAGGTAGGATACGGATCAACATACTGTGAGGTAATGACTGAGGTAATGATTGCTCCCCAGTATGGAAGATCCCAAAATATGCTTCGTTTAGTCTAATTATGACTAACTCCATATCCAGACAATTTAGAATGTGCATTATCTATCACTCATGGAATATTGTGAACCCAACCCCAAACTTCTTCACCGGTCAATATTGGAGGGGGTTCATCTTTCACGACTCTATTTTTAGTGAACCCTTTTTTACTTCTTCTAAATGCATGATTATGAGGTAAGAAACGACGGTGACAATCAAACCATGAATTTTTGCCACCGTATTTTAAAGTAAAAGCCTTATTTCCATCCATACACACCGGACATGCCAACTTACCATGGGTACTCCATCCAGATAACATGCCATAAGCAGGAAAATCGTTAATTGTCCACATTAAGGCTGCCCTCATTACAAAGTTTTGTTTCATGGAAATATCATAAGTCAAAGCCCCTTCACTCCACAATTGTTGAAGCTCGTCTACTAACGGTTGTAAATACACATCAATGTTTGCTTTTGGGTTAGATGGTCCAGGTATGAGACAAGTCAAAAACATGAATGGTTTAGTCATGCACATTTCGGGCGGGAGATTATACGGGGTCACAACAACAGGCCAACAAGAATATGGGGATGAAGATGCCTGAATGTATGGCGTGAAGCCATCAGAACATAACCCAAGCCTTACATTTCTTGGTTCATTTGCGAAGTTTGGATACCTTGCATCAAAATGATTCCAAGCTTCCCCATCAGATGGATGACGTAAAATGCCTGAACTTGATTTATTATGTTGATGCCATCTCATTTGGGCAACAGTTTCCGTTGATGCATACAATCTTTTTAACCTAGGAGTGATTGACATATAGAACATCCTCTTAACTGGAATGTCTTTGTTGTTACCTATCCCAGGCTTACGAGGAACATATTGTGGTTCATGACAAAACCTACACTCTATATCTGCACTATTCTCTTTGTAGTACAACATGCACCCTTTAACACAACAATCAATTTTCTCAGACTTCAATCCTAGCATTGTCACCAATTTATTCGCTTGGTAAAAATTTTTTGGAAGTGAATCCTTAAAAGGACACACATCTACAAGCATGCTTGCAAAGAAATCAAGACATTTCTGCGGAACATTCCAATTTGATTTGCAAGCTAAAAGTTTCACGCATATTAATAGTTTTGAATCAGAAGCCCCCTCATATAAGGGTTTGTTTGCAGTAGTTAACAAATCATAAAAGTCTTGAGCATCCTCATTTGGAGGCTCTTCATTAATCTCTTCCTCGTTGCCCTCATCACCCATATTTTGGAAGTCATAAGTTGGACCAAATGCATCTTCGACCATATGTTGCATTAACGTAAATGGATCATCGTTATCAATATATCCACTACTACTTGGAACATTTTCTGGGTCAATATGTGGGGCTTCTTCACCATGCTGAGTCCAATACCAATAATTTGGTTGGAACCCAAACCTATACAAGTGCAGTTTGACTTCACTTGCAGACAATACACCGCTACACATACAATTGTGACAAGGACATCTGATGCCACCATCTTCTACAAACTGATTACGGCTTATTGCCTTTGTTATAAACTCTTCAACACCTTTTGCAAATGCTGGTTTCAACCCCCCTCGTTGAACATAAAGTCTATCATATACCCAACTACGATCTGGGTTGTCGCCATCCATACTTTAAAGGACAAACAAAGAATTGACGAGCAACGGAATTGTTAACATAATTTAAAATAGAATAGTATAGTAAAATTAAATTAAATAGATAATTCACATAAAAAAAATAGTATAGTATAGTAAAATCAAATAGAATAGTATTGTAAAATTATTGCAACAAGGAAGCAAATGTAAATGTATCATTATAGCAAATTATTGCAAGAACACAATTTTCAATATGGACAACATGCATCACTTCAAATTTAAATTAAACCATTTTTGTGTCTCAATTTAGCAAACTATTCATTAATTAAACGAATCCAACTCAATTTTTTCTTTTATAATTGATTTTATATTTAACTAAAATTGATTTTATATTTAAAATTATTTTTAACTTTACACTTAAACTTATTTATGATGGCCCTCTCTGTGTCACTGTGTGAGGCCTTCAAACTTAGCTCAAAACATTCAAAGCATTGCATTTAACCATTTATATATTCAGTACCCCTTTCCCTTTAAATGTCACTCATGTTGCTTTCATATATCATATTGTTTTTCATGTAATATAACAAAATAAGGATATTGGTTCTCATAATCAACTTTTTCTTCCAGGTCATAGTTACTGGAATCACTACTTGGTTGATGGACAAAAGCGGGCGAAGGCTACTGTGGCATAACATATGGATATATATATATATATATATATATATATATATATATATATATATATATATATATATATGATTAATGTGGTGACTGGCCTGAGTGTGGATACTATAATAGGAGGTGGGATGGGACTCGAAGAAAGCTGGATATGATGGATTAATTGAAGTTGCAAACCGTTTAATGATGAAGGGCACTACAAATTCCCATACCATAGAAGCTACGGTATTTCTATTTCCTTTCTCTATGACATGCAATAGAATTTCACTTTAGAAGTGTTCGTGACAAATCAAAAGCATGGTTTCAAAATGTTTATGCTATAACTATTTCTTTCACTAGTTTAACATCAAACATTGCTTGGTAAATCTTAATTTTTATTTTAATGATTTTAAATGAATTAGAAATGGAAACTCATTTCGTATACACTTTTGTGTTTGAGTTAGTTTTATTTGAAAAACTGATGAGATCATGTTTTTGGGGATGGAGAACTCACCATTTTGTTTTTAGAGTTTGGTAAACATAGTATAAGTGCATCCTTGGTTTCACTTTTGTAATAGGTAAAAGTGATTCTAGAAGTGTAAAATTGATTTAACATAGAATTGTTTTTATCCTTAGAATGAATTCTAACTTGAAACTAAGATTTGGAGTTCTTGTCTTCAAATGTTATTTTTAACCTGAAATTTGTTTGTTCATTTTCACTTTCAATAATCAAAATCTATTTCCACCACTATAGAAGCAAACACACACTAAGACAATATTACTTATTATGACCATGCATGATACAAGCATGTGTTTCCACATCAAAGCAACATAGCTCATTACATTTATGATATAGTAATTTATCTTACATGGATTCTTCTGAATTTTGAATGGTATCCTCATCTATAATGACAGGAAGCCTTATTCTATCACTTATGCAGATATCCTCATCTATAATGACAGGAAGCCTTATTCTTGTTTCTCTAGCATTCTATCTTGAGGTTAGTAGCTAAATATTCAAGCTTGATTTAAAAATTATTCACTTTAAAAAGTTTTTACTTCTTTATTAACAAATAAAACTAACACAGATTTTAGGAGATAAAAACATGAAATATTTTCACAAAAATAAACTGCCCCTGGGATTCACAAATCTTTATTATTTTTATAAGCCAATCACTCTAACTTACTCCCCGAGTAACTGTTCACTCCAAAATTGAAAACCAACTCTCCAGCAAACTAAGGGGTTGTTACAAAACAGAGAAGTTGAGTTAAATTGTTTATTAAACATAAGGAATATCTCACTTATTAATTAATTTTATTTTTCAGATACTTCCAGTGAATATAAAGGGCCTTGCTGGCAGCATTGCCACCTTGACAAATTGGATGACTTCATGGATAATCACAATGACTGCAAACTTGCTTTTGACTTGGAGCAGTGGAGGTATGTTTTTGTGTTTCATGTACATTCATGATCCATGCATGTTCTTATATATGATACGTATAAAATAATAATAATACTAAGGTTTTGCTTTCAACAGGAACATTCACTATCTACACTGTGGTAGCTGCATTTACTATTGTTTTTGCAGCAATTTGGGTCCTAGAGACCAAAGGAAGAACATTAGAAGAAATTCATACCGGGATGCAATGGGACTTGTAACTGGAATTCCTACTAGCAAATGAAAGTCCTAACAGCAGCTGCAAAATTGAAAGTCCTATTAGCAAATGAAAGTCCAGTTAACAAGAAAGCATCCCTTGAAGTCACAATACACCATACAAAGGTGTTAACAAGACAGTAAAAATTCAAATATATTTTCACACAATCCTTAGAAAAATAATGTCCAAACAAAAATCACAGCCTATACCTCATAAGTAAAACATCCCCAAATCATGTGCTATACATGTGGCAGTTCACATTAATAAACTACTTTTATTCACTTAATAATACATTCTATGGAATTATGAACAAAAATCAGTTAGAATTATCAATGCAGATGTATAAAATCAGCCTATTCAATTATCAATGGGTGTTAGAATTATCAGCCTATTCAATTATATAAAAATATAGTTTCCTAAATCTTGAGAATTATCAATGGGTGTAACATTATTTGAACAAAAAACTTGACTCAGTATGAATGAATATATTTGGAACTTTTAACAAGTTTTTCAAAACAAAATATTACTCTTATCCAGCAAAACACTTGGGTTTGAAAAGGTGGTAAACACATTTTGCAAGAAAAACACATCAAGAGACTAGACCCATATTTCCAGACCACAGCAAAAAAGAACAGAGTCAAGAAGAGTCAAAAGAGATTTTAATTCAAATGATTCCTTAATATTTGAGATTCCTTGTTCCTCCTACTCCTCTCTGGCTTCATGTTTTCAATACTGAAAACAGTTTTCATATAAAAAATAAAAGAATTTAAGTTGATAAAAATAGCCAACCAACGTCCAAGTCTTGTTACTATCAAAAGCACATAACTAGGGCATATATAACACTATAAATTATACATCATATTTTAAATTCAGCTCTGGACAGTTACTGGCTCACATAACTAATAGCAGTGATTTAACATTCAGTCCCATTGAAATATCAAAATGAAATTAAATAACTCACAACAGGGTAAAAACTGTAGGCTGTGAAATTAAAGAATGATGAAACTCTGGTCTAACCTAATCAATTTCATAAAACTTAGCAATCAAACTTCATACTATTAACTACAACATTATGTAAGACTCGATTCAGTGAAAATGGTTAGGGTTTTCAATACAAATTGGGGCTTTTTCAGTAAGACTCGATTTTAGTAAAAATCGATTTCAGAAAATGAAAACATAATAGAAATGGAGTCGATTCAGTGAGGGCGGCGATGAAATTTCAGCACGATAATAAAGGAAGATAACTTACGTTGAGAGAGCGATCATCAAGGCGGCATCCAGAACGGTCTGAGTCGACGAGTGGGTTGCAATCTGGAGGAGGTTGGAAGAAGAAGAAGGGCTTAGGGTTCTTTGGTTGCAATCTGAATATGACTCACTGAATATGACTCAATAAATATGACTTTCTATTTTTCACCTAAACTATTTTTAAAAAACTTAATAGAAATATTTTCTAAAAAATAGACATTACCTACGGATAAGTTATAGTTAAAATAATACAAAAATTTTTTGCAAAATTTAAGTCAGAGTTGTATTTTTTTTTTCTTTACCTACGGAAGTTTTTAATTTTACTTACGGAATTACCGTAGAAATTAATTAAAAAAAAATTTATTTTATACAACATTACACACGGTTTTTCCGTAGATAACAATTAATTTACCCACGGATTACGATCCATAGCTAATTTTCCGTAGGTATAGAAATGTTTTCTTGTAGTGGAAGCTTGAAGCATGTATCGAATATAATAATAGGCATTTGGTCGAATAATGAAGACCTCGAGGGTGAGTTTAGATATGCAGTTATCAAGTTATCTGTAGTGTTCGGCCTACACTTGTTGGTGTTCGACTCTTACTCTTACACTCGGATGATAGTCAGGCTCATCTATTTACTTACTCGACCGATACTCCTAGTACATTAAATGTGCAACTTCTATAAATTATATTTGTGGCTATGCATTGAAGAATAACTGAAAGCTTAGGTTCAAACGTAGTATATAGAAAAGCAGTTATATATATCTCGAAGAGGAACAATGATTGTATATGTAATCAATGAAACTAGTCTATGTGCCCGCGATGCGCGAATATTAATTAATTAATTTTATAAATTTTATAAGTAATATTTTATGTATTATAAATATAGTTATTTTATAATATTTTTTTATTGATTTTTAATAATTAAATATGATTAATAGAATTAAAATGAGAGAAAATCATGTTTATCATAATCATCTAATTTAATTTTTAAAATATTTTATAAAATTCGTATGATAATTTATTATATAGGATAATTGTTTGACTCATTGTACTTTGATTGTTAATTTATTTTTCAACATATAATGATACTTGTATTTAATTAATGAAATAAAATATAAAATACAAACTAAAAAATAAGATGTAAAAATTTAAAAATATGATTGACTATTTAATATTTTTTATTTTAAAAAAATATTAAGGTTGAATTATATTGTAGCGTAGTCTAAATTTATTTGTTTTATTAGTATGATATTTTAATTGCGAGCATGAGAAGTTGTTGTAAAAAAAATTATTGAATATATTTCATCAAGAATTTTAAAAGCAAAAATATAAGTTGTTGTGGCATCGGGAGTCTATTTTAAATATATATAATAGACAATAAATTTTAATAA
>JBBPBT010001350.1:5329573-5365788 GCA_037974875.1 Cicer bijugum | reverse complement strand
ATATATATATATTATAATTTTAAATAAATTTTTGTATTTTAACACTTATAATAAATTTGTGAGTATTTTTCATAATTTTTATATATTCGTATTTTATGATTATTTTTAATAAATTTGTGTATTTTCTGTCAAATAGAATGTATATTTTTATTTTATAAAATGTTACTAAAAAATAGATTGACATAAATTGAAAGAAATTATAAATGGATTGACATTAATGAGTAATTGAATTTTTAACGTATAAAATCATTATTCACCACAAGTGGAATAATATAATTGTCATTATTCACCAGGAGTGATTAATCGGTTTTTTTTTATTGAATTTAATGACTAATAATAAATTATTAGGATATTAGGGATTGAGAGCAATTGAAGGAGATTAGACAGAGCATGGTTGAAAGGGGAGAAAGAAGGAGAGGTCCACATCAACTTTTTGGCTGATGTGGGAAATATTTATATAGGTGGATGATATAAGATTAGTTGGCATATAGGTAAATGAAATATGATGACTTGGCATCAGGGGGACATCGGGGGTCTGTTTTAAATATATAATAGATTTACAAATTCCACAAATATTGTTGGAATAGGTTGTAAATTTTGAGAGGAATGAAAATTGAGAGAGAAAAAGAAGAAAAACAGAAAGTCCAGATTGATTATCAATCTAAATAGTCCGGAGAACGATCTCGTTAAGCATCTCAAATTGTTCTTGGTTTTGAAGGTTTTTATAGAAGCAATTTTAGCTAATTCAGTTACAACAAACTTAACCAACTTCTAACCATACTCTAACTAACGTTTAACTATATTCTAACTAATTAATTACAAATCAATTTGAATTACATTTAAAATGCTCCCTAATTCAAAGTGATTCAACTTGTTGTTAATCCAAGTTTGATCCTCGTCTCTTGGAACTTCACCCTCTTTTCAAGTTTTTTATGTTAAAATGTCAGCCTTTTGATAATTTGTATTGCAGTGTTCTAGCCTTATCATGCCCTTCATTACTTGATCCCTTAGGAAATGAAATCTTGCTTCTATGTGCTTGCTTCTTCCATGGACACTTGGATGTCTTGCTAGGTCTATAACTTATTTATTGTCTATCTTCATCTTCACTGTATTATTACTTCTCAGTCATAGTTCTGCCATTAATTTTGCCAGCCACACAGCTTGGCATGCTCCCATGGATGCAACCACATATTCAGCTTCACAGGTAGACAATGCAACTATGTTTTGCTTCCTTGAACACCATGAGATTGGTGACTCATTTATCATGAAAACATAGCCCGAGGTGCTTTTTCTATCATCTTTATTTCCACCCCAATCCGCATCGGTGGATCCAACCAAATCAACTTCAATTCAAGCCCGCTTTTTAGCATAGTGCAGTCCCAACTCACTTGTTTTCTTGATGTACCTCAAAATTCTTTTACTTGCCAAATAGTGAGATGTTCTAGACTTTTCCATGTACCTACTAACCAACCCAACATTGTGAGCTATGTTTGGTCGTGTGTTGCACAAATATCTATATGATCCTACCAATTGCTTGAATGTTGTAGAGTCAACCAGCTCATCATTGCCTTCTTTTGATAGGACCAGGCCTGCTTCTAATGGAGTATCATCCCATTGCAGTCTTGCATCTTGAATCTCCTTAGTACATCATTAGCATACTTATTTTGATGCATAAATGTTCCATTTTCTTTAGTTACAAACTCAATACCAAGGAAATATGATAATATGCCTAGACCAATCATCTCAAATTCCTTTTCCATTCTAATTTTGAATTCACGAATATCTACTTCATTGCTGCCAGTCAGCAGTAAATCATCTACATATAGGCATATCAGCAGTGCAGGTGCTGCAGCTCTTTTCTTAACATAAACTCCATGCTTATTGACACATTTTTCAAATTGTTTCATTAGGAGGAATTTGTCAATCCTCTAGTTCAAGGCTCTAGGAGTTTGCTTTAGGCCATATAGTGCTTTCTTCAGCTTATATACATTGTCTTCCTTGCCTCTTACTTCATATCTTGGTGGCTGCTTCACACACACTTCTTCCTCCAATGATCCATTGAGGAAGGCTGATTTAACACCAAACTGATGCATATACCATCCTTTATAGCTAGCAATTGAGACTACCATCCTTATTGTTTCAATTCTAACTACTAGGGCAAATACCTCATCATTGTCCAACCCATGCTTTTGCAAAAATCCATTTGCTACAAGTTTGGCCTTGTACTTGGCAATCTTCCCATCAGGTTTCAATTTCAGTTTATAGTCTCATTTCACGTCAATTGGTCTCTTGTTCACTGGCAGATTCATCAGCTCCCATGTGTTGTTCTTCTCTATGGTTTTGAGCTCCTCATCCATTGTTGCTCTCAGTATAGGATCACTCAAGGCTTCTTCATCACTTACTGGTTATGATTCAGTCGATAAAGCAAAATGTGTTAATTGTCCTCTGCATTAATGGCTGAGTCAAATGTCACTTCGTATGGTTGCAATCTGACTGAAGGTTGCCTAGCTCTTTCAGACCTTCTCATAGACTCAAAAACTTGTTAACTTGTTGTTCCTACAAGTTGGCCTTCATTAAGTCCTATTGCTTCTGCACTGCTGGTTGAACTGATGGAACTAGCTAGTATGTCTGGACTGGTTGGGCTGTTCGAGCTAGCTTCACTCATTTTCTAGTCCCACCCTTTTGATTCATCCATTATTATTCCCCTACTTATCACCAACTTGTTCTTGTCTGGATCATATAGCCTGTAAGTTCCAATGGCATCATATCCTAGTAGTACCATGTGTTCTACTCTATTATCAACTTTTTTTTTTTGTTTTAATCTGGAAGATGCTTGAAGCATAATGAGTCAAACACCCTCAGATGATTCACAATTGGCTTTCTTAAAGTCTAAGCTTGTTCAGGTGTCCTTGTGCTCAATCTCTTGGTTAGACATAGGCATGGCAACGGGGTGGGGGCGGATTTCGCCTCCTCCACTCCCGCACCTGACTAAACGGGGAAAACCCGCACCCGCCCCCGTTTCATAGCGGGTGTAAAATTTAGACACCCGCAACGGGTCTCGGGGTTCCCTGCCTACACCCGCACCCACTCATATATATAAAATTATAAATTGAAAAATCATAATTATTATAATAAAATAATAATTATTAAATAATAATAAAATAAAAAAAATATTTTCTATAAAGATAAAATTATAATTTTTAATATTTAAGAAAATATTAAATATATTTAATATATATATATATATATATGTATATAAAATTTAAAAATTGCAATAATATTACTTGCGGGGCGGATGCGGGTGCGGATGCGGGGTGGATATCATCACCCCCAAACCCGCCCCCGCCCCCGAATTTTAATGTCGGGGAAAATCCGCACCCGCACCCGCACCCAATTAAAGCGGGTTTTCCCCGCCCAAGTCAAGCGGGTTTGGGTGGGTACCCGCGGGTGCGGATTTTATTGCCATCCCTAGTTGGACACCTATTCAAAATATACATTGCATTTGATATTGCTTCCCCCTAGAAAATCTATGAGGCATTTTCTTCCTTTACAACATACTCCTAGCCATGTTGACTATAGTTCTGTTTCTCCTTTCAGTCGTGCCATTATGCTGGGGAGTATGTGGTGCAGTTACTTTATGCAATATCCCTTCTTTTTCACAAAAAAACATGGAATTCATGAGAATTATTTTATCCTCCTCCATTTGTCCTTATGATTTTCATACTAAAGCCACTTTGTTTTCAGCCATTATCTTGAATTTTTTAAGTATTTCAAGCACTTCATTCTTTCTCTTGATTAGATATACCAAAATTTTCCTTGTAAAATCATCAATAAATGATACAAAGTAATGATTACCTCCTATTGATACTTCTTCAAAAGGACTACAAACATTAGAGTAGATTATCTCCATCATTCTTGAAGATCGAGTTGGCACATCAACCTTGAATGAGTTTTTGTGTTGTTTGGCCTAACAACATTCTTCACACAGCTCATTTCGCATTTTAATTTTTTGAATTCCTTGCACCATTTTCTTGTTATGCAACATTTGAAGGCTTTTGAAATTTAAATCTCCAAACCTCTGATGCCACAACCAATCTTTATTCATGACTTCAACAGTTAGACAGTTGCTCTTATTGATCTAGATATCAATCTTGAAGGTTCTATTTTTAGATAATGGTGCCTTCAAGATCAGTCTTTTTGAACTATCAAACTATCTCATTTCACCTTGCTCCATCTTCATAGAATACCCCTTTTCAAGAAGTTGTCCAAGGCTTAGCAGATTGTTCTTCATGTTCGGCACATACAACACATCACATATGAATGATTGTTTACCATCTCTCCTTTGAATCAAAAATTTTCCTATTCCTTCTATTGTTACTAAACTATTATCTTCAAATATGATCTTGCTTTTCACCTTCTCATCAATGTTTACAAACCAATATTTATGTCTAGTCATGTGATTTGAACAACCTGTGTCAAGGTACCATTGCTTTGGGCAGTCATCATCTGATTTTGCTGTAGCCATTAACAACAGCTTATCTAAGTCTGAATCCTCAGCTTCCATTTGTGCTTCATCATCCTCTCTTGGAACCCTCTTAGTTATGCATTCATTTGCAAAATGCCCCCATTTTTTACAATTGTAGCATTGGATTCCTTTCTTGTTGAATTTTTTCTTGCCACTCGAATTCTTGTTGTTGTTATCGCTTTGATTGGTCTTCTTGCTAACTTGGGCCTACAGAGCCTGTACTTGAGATGTCGAGATTGCTGCACACGTTTCTCTTACTCTCAGTTCATGAGCTTCAAGAGAGCCTTGCAAATTCTTCACCTTCATCTTATCAAGATCCTTTGATTTTTCAATTGCCACCACTATGTAATCGTACCTTTGTGTTAATGTTTTAAGGACCTTTTCAATAATCATCACTTTAGTTAATGATTCACCATTTGTTCTCATCTGATTAACAACAACCTGCACACGTTTGAAGTAATCTGCCACAACTTCATCTTCCTACATCTACAATAATTCATATTGCCTTCTTTGCATTTGGAGTTTCACTTTCTTGGTCTTCTCCCCATTTGTATAGTACTTGATCAAGATCTCCCATGCCTCCTTGGATGTAGATGCCTTCGAGATCCTCTCAAAGTTGTTTGAATCCACACTCTATTGGATGTAAAACAATGCCTTGCAATCTCTTTTCTTTTAATATTTGAAAGTTGTTTGTTGTCTTCTTGTAGGATTTGCTACAAGTTTTTCATAGTCATCTTGAACAATCTCAGACACTTCTTGAGCTCCAAACAACAATCTCATTGATGAAGACCACCCCTCCTAGTTCTTCCCATCCAAAATTGGCAAATTCGACGAAAATCCTCCTCCATTCATGTTTTCTTTCACTCACACTTGTTTTTTTCAATTTTAATATCCCCTCACACTTGCACTCCTGTTTCCCAAGGTTTAGCACCCAAGCTCTGATACCAATTGTTGGAACACATTTTATATTTGAGAGAAATGGAAATTGAGAGGTTAAAAAGAAGAATAACAGAAAGTTCATAAAAAAGGAGATTGATTATCAATCTAAACAGTCTGGAGAATGATCTAGTTAAGCATATCAGATTGTTCTTGGTTTTGAAGGCTTTTATGGAAGCAGTTTTAGTTGATTCAGTTACAACAAACTTAACCAACTTCTAACCATACTTTAACTAATTTCTAACTATATTCTAACTAACTAATTACAAATCAATTTGAATTATATTTAACAAATACCTTTTTGACTTTTAAGCATTTCAAGCTTTAAGGTCTCATGCTTGGGTTATCATAAAATATTTGAGTAACTCAGTCAAATCCATAAAAACTAATTTACTGAGTATGGATGAGTAAATACAAGGAAAACACTCTTTAAATAGTGAATGCCGAACTCATATAAAGGTATGTCATTCATTCTTACTTATTCAAACACCTGAGTCTTGTTCATATCACACCGCCGTTATGATTTATCGAGATTAAACACACTCAAATAACTTAATCCATCTAATGCGATGCTCTTAATTCCAGTCATTGGCAAGTCCTCCAAAGTTTTGTAAGGACACAATATTTTATTTTGAGAAATTCATTTTTTAAAAATGATGGTGATTTTATTTTATTTTTTTGACTTTTTGGAAACAAAGTTATTTCAAAAAGTAAATAAATTTTGGAAAGAAGTTATTTGTGTAAGTGTTATGTATTTTTGAAAAAAAAAAGTAGTTATTGCTGTCTTGAACTTCGAGAAGAATTTGAAGTTGTCAATTATGTGAGTTGAAGGAAAATAATTGATTTTTCAAAGACCTAGAGTTTTTAGAAATTTAAAACTTTGATGATTTTGTTGTTGTTGTGATCGCATTAATTAAAAGGAATTTAGAAATACTCCTTGGGTTTAAGAGAACAAAACCTTTGGCATCTCCTAGAGGTTGGAGATTTTCTATTGAACTTCTTAAATACCAAAGCTTTGTTGTTGTGTTGAAATAGAGGACTTGACAGATCATTTAGACAAATGTCTTGAAACAAAGAGATTATGGCGAATTTTTAGTAAAAGCGGTGATTTGCAAGAACTTATTGTCATTGACTTTATTTTCGAAAATGTACGACTTGTGACTTGAAGCTTATAACAAGTAGTATGAGACTAAAGGTTTATTTCTATGTTTGAGATTTGAATAAGCTTGAGACTTTTTGAAAATATTGATTTCATTAAAGTGTTGAATCTTTCGAAAATGAACTTGAGATTTTCAAGTGTTTTGATCTTGTTGAACCTAAGATTATCTTATTTAATTTAGGGAATATGTATTAAGTTGGATTGAGAGAAACACAAACTCTAGGGTGATTTTAAGGGTATGGTGGTATTGACGAGGCTTTCCGAGACTTTGTTTTGACTTAGTAAAATTTATTTGGATAATGGTTAAGAGGAATAGAAGAATTTCAAACTTTGCTGGTTGAAGTTGTGATAGGAATTTAATTTCATAGCTTTTCTGTTGGTTATTATGCCCTCTGTTTATTAAAAACTTATATGACAGTCTAATTACTCAGGTTAACATATACAGTTTCTAAGCATTGAAATTAATATGAAAACAAACGTGATCAATATTATTCCAATTTCAATAGTTATGAATTCAAGGTCTTAGCAATATAAAGATTCACATACAAACATTCAACATATCAATCAATGTAGAATTAAGCTATCGCATGCAACCAAGATTAATCAAACAAGCAATACAAAAATAAAAGAGAAAGGGATAGGAAATTGTGCACCACGATTTTTATACTGGTTCAGCCGTCTGTTTGACGGCCTACGTCCAGTCTCGAAATCAAACCGATTTCGGCCTTTCTTCCAATAGAATCTTCTAGATTGTTTTACAGATTATTCAGCACTCCCAACCTATCTATCTTAAAACTCTCTCTCTCTTCTATTGTGCACCCATCGAATCCCTCAAGTCAATCAGCAAACTCTCCCAAGATTTCGATGAAGCTTCTTCTTGATAATCTCCCTTATCAACGAAGATAGCTACCAGTTTCAATACTGGATTTTTCTCAGTTCTTTCTTTACAAAAACGTTGTTACAGAAAAGATAAAATGAATACAGAGTTTGTCTCAATCACTACAATGTATCTCACACAAGAAGTACTTTTCCAATTGAGTGTTTGTGAGATATTTCTTCCTCTCTCAAGTTGTCTTTTTCAGCTCTCTAAGATCATGAAGAGTATTTGGTTCAGGTCTGAAAAAGTAATATCAAAGGTTATTCAAAAGTTATGATCAAAAGTCCTTATCAAAAATTTTGTTCAAAAAGTTATGAGAGAAAGTGATTGAAAAACGTTTATATAGTTTCTGAAAAACAACATATAAATCGATTTACTAATCAATTCATCAATGTATTAAAACAGGCTCAATCGATTTCCCAATCGATTATCGCGAATCTTGTTTTTCTTGAATCTTGAAACTATATAAACTAATCGATTACCTAATCGATTATTTCTAATGCACTTTTCAGAAAATGATATGCAGTTCATATTGGAATCGATTGCATAATCGATTAAAGGTGTTTTGTTCCAACAACGAGATCAATACAATCGATTACTCAGTCGATTTATTAATTCACATAATAGATTCATTAATTCATATAATCAATTTGGCCATAGGCTAAGTCTTCTCTGTAACTTAACATTTTGTTCCACTCGATTTTGCTAATCGATTTCACTGGTCACAGGGACTCAGTTGTTTTCATCAAAATCGATTTGCCAATCGATTTGGATTTTTACAGAGAGTTAGCTTATTTCAAGCAAATCGATGTGCCATTCGATTATGTACTATGTTCCTGAAAAATGATTTACTAGTTGGTTCATTCAATCGATTGATACCAAACTTGTTTCAAAAGAAATTTGTTTCAATGGATTGTCAAATCGCTAGTGTTTTTAGCACAAAACATGTTTCTTTTGAAATCTTATTTTCGAAATCGATTTGCCAATCGATTAGCTTACTAAAAACCTTGGTTCTGTGATTTTCACAATATATGTGCTAATCGATTGTTTTACGATCAATTTAGTTCTGGATTGGAACAATCGATGTGCTAATCGATTATTCTAATTTTCAGCTTGGTTCTGTGATTTGAACCATCGATATGCCAATCGATTGGGTCACGAAAGGCTGTGTTTTGAGATTTCCAAAATCGACTTATCAATGGATGTGCCAATCGATTGTTTAATCACAGAGTACACATTTTCATACAACCCTTGCCTAATCGATTTTCTCAGTAATTCTTTCAACTTTGGTTGATTCCTTGAGTTCCAAGCTATTGTCTCAAGTATGTAGGGTTGAGTTGTTGTTCCTGAAACTTTACTCAGTTTAAAATGTTAGATTTATCAAATGATGTATGTTTGTCAATGATATCAAAATGGACTTATGTCTAACATTTTCTTATTTAAGGAAGCAATATGAGGTAACGGTACCTTCCAATTTTCTAGTTTTCTCATATGTAGGGTATGCGTTGATGTTTGAACCTAAGTATATATGTATGCTTGATATGTGTAGCCGTATGTGCTTAATTGAATTTTATGCATTGTCGCATAGATGTTTATTCCTGACTCTGTATATGTACTAAATCATGGTTATTGCTATTGAATTATGAATTTGTGAACATACAACAGGTGCTATGTATGAATTGATGAAATTATTGAAGGTCTACAAACACGAAAAAAGGAGTTGAATTGTGTTTGTATAATTTTAAAACTCTTTTCTTAATTTTAATTCTGGTTTTGGTTGGGCAACTTAACTGTATATACTAATAAGAGGCAGCAATATACATATAGAGCGGAGGTAAAGATAACACACCAGATTTTATCTAGGTTCACCACTAACTTGGTAACTACTTCTAGTCCTCTTACAAAGAAGGATTTATCCATTAGTTCAAAACCTTTAATTACAAAACACCTTACCCTACAAATAAGTCATCTCAAAACAGCCTAAACATTCATACTTTTTAAGGCAAACCACATTTGGACCATACAAGTTAAATCTTCTCTACACAACTTGAAGTCTACAAACTGTTATAGGCAAACTAAAGCCCATGGGCTAGGTTACAACAGATAGGAACTAATTCAATTTTCCTTATATTAAGCTGATTGTTTCAATTGTTTTCTTAAACTGCATCACTTATAATATTTTAATTTGAATAGTGCATCACTTATAATATTTTACTTTGAACGAGAGCTTTGCTAGAACTTATACCCTTAAGCTCTGAATACTTTGAAAAATTGAGCTCTTGAGGTTTTTCTAAATAACTTTTATTTTTATTATTTATGATTTTGTTTTTCATGAATTCTTCTTCAACCTTGAGTATCTATTTATAGATGACATTAAGGTTTCAATTTAGTCCCTCAAGAATTCTGAATCGTATCTATTTGTAGGTTGGTCAATAATGATATTTACCAAGAATAATCTTGATTGATACAATTTGAGAATGTGATTGTTTGTGAATAAATTACTTCTAAATTTGGTATGGGCAAATCTTCTAGAACGTTTATGAGCGAATAATGTCCAAATATGCATTGAAATTAATTCTTCCCAAAGTTTCAATCATATGCTTGATTAAATTTTGGTGGGAACACTTTTGGACTTGTTCTTGGACCTTTAGAAGTAAGGGTACGACTCAGTCCAATTCAATATGTTTCTCAATCTACTAGTGCCTTTAAATTTCCATCAAAGTTAATGACTTTTCTCCATCAGAGTCATTGACTTTTGTCAATCACAAACATTGATTTTTATTCTTGATTGTAATTGACTTGAATGTTGGAATCAGATGTTGTGATGCTTGAATAATTATATCGGCGGAGAAACTATATGACTTAGAATTAGTGGCTTAAGAAACTTTATAGGGTGCAGCGTATCAGCGACAACACTCTATAACATGTTGTAGTCTTCAAAGTCAGTGAAATATATGCTTCAAATGCTGACTTGAATAGTGGCTTCAAACTTTAGAGGCATGCTGAAGGTAGACTTAAGAGGCATGCTAAAAGTATGCTCATTAGAAGCATGCAAAAAAATTATGTTCATTAGAGGCATAAAATAGTTATTGTTCATTAGAGGCATGATACAATATACATTTACTTTTATCAGAGGCATGGAAACTCCATAAACACGTTAATTTTGCTAAAAACATTTCTAGTTGCCGAAAATGTTATCTGTGAATTGAGTTGCGACGAGAGTAGATATTTTATCAAAATAGTTTGAGATGTGAGTGAAATGATGTTTGTAAGAGTTGTTAAATATTTGTTTGGGTTTGGTTTTAAGTATAATATATATATATATATATATATTGTTGGAAGTATTATATGTATATATATTTATGTTACAACGAAATGAAAAGGAATGAAAGCAATAGAGAAAGAAACATAAACATTGTTATGGGTTTTCAAAAGCGTCAAACGCAAAACTTCACTTTTCCAGCTTCCTCCTTCTTCTTTGATTCGAAAACAAAGAAAAACGGTGTTAGGGGTTTTCAAAAGCGTCAAACGCAAAACTTCACTTTTCTCCTAGATCTAAGCTTCGTTTCAAGAAGTGATTCAAGGTAAAGTTGCTCACCTTCACGCTACGGTGCTAGTGAACCAACTTCGGAAGCGACATCGTGAGCCAAGATTTTATCAGAATGAATCGTGGTACCGTAATCGCTCGTTAAAGCTAACGTTAAGGTAAGGGCTCCTTCAAAACTTTTAGTTTGCATTAAAGACTTTATTTGTGATTTTGTGGAAAAGAAACTTGATGTATTTGATGTGTGAATTTGTAGAAAATGAATTTAATATGATTATGTGTGATTTAATGGAATTTAAATTTGAGGAGTTTTTAAAATAGGTGAGTTATGTTTGAATTGTTGAAATTTATTTGAGGTGTTATATGTGTGTTGTGGAATTCAATTGATTGTTGTTGGTGTGACTTGGCGGTAACTAAATTTGATGAGTTTGAGTTACGTAATGAGTTATTTTTAAATAAATGAGTTTGAACTGAAGTTGAAATTTTACGAAAATTTAGAGTTGTTAAAGTGGTGAAAGAGTTCAAATTTTAACTAAATTAAAGAGTTTGAGAAAAAAAATAGATTGAAATTAACAATGGTTAGAGTTTAAAATGTTATTCTTTGAATTACTCTTGGACTGAGTTTAAAAAGAAAACAAAAGTTTAGAGTATTATATTAACGCAAAAATTTCGGTTCTTTAATAGTCGGGTATGTGTATGTGAAATTTGGACAATATTTGGTTTATTTAGTTTTAAGCAAATAATATAGATTATTTGGTTTTAAAAGTTTGGTGTGTGAGAAAGATTTAACATTGGGAATTTTGTTGTGTTTGGATTAGTTTTATTGTGAAAAATTGTTATAAATATTCGTGTTTATGAAGTTAGCTCCTTGAGTCTCGAAAAGAAATTGAGACCGTTGGCACCGAGTTAGCGGTGGGGAGAACTCTGATATATTAATGTTGTTGTGGTGATTTATGGTTGAAAATTTTGGAGATTGAATATAGTGATTTATGGTTGAAAATTTTGGAGATTGAATTTGATGATTAATGTTTGAAAATGTGAAGTTTCGAATATGGGTGATTAATGTTTGAAAATTATAGTGACTCATGTTTGGTGAAATTGATGTGTTCATAATTAATATTATGAATTTTTGTAAGAAAATTTATGTGTGGATTGGTGGAAAGAGAATTTCATTCAATTTATGTGTGGATTGGTGGAAAATGAATTTAACTCAATTTGTGTGGATTGAATTTGGAAATGTAATTTATGTGTGTTTGTGGAAATTGAAATTGGTGTGAATAAATATGTTTGAGTATGTTATGTGTTGTATATGAAAAATCATTAGTGTTAAATGAGTATTAAAAATGGAGAATCTTTTAATTGCTGCATTTAGTTAATGATTGTGGTGAAAAGAGTCAGAGTATGCTTATGCATTTCATAGTACATGGTGACTGCGATGGGGCCATGTGATAGTGATGACCGTGATGGACCACGAGATGATGCCATGTGAATAGTTGGTTCATCTTATCCTTGCGGGGATTGTCGCGTCATGCTGATCTGTGAGAGATTGCACTCTAGAATGTGCTGATTTGTGAGCGATTGCACTCTTGAAAATTGTGTTGGTCTATGAGCGACTGCACTGTTGTATGTCGTGTTGGTCTGTGAGCGAATGTACGCAAGTAAATCATGCTAATCTGTGGGAGATTGCACTCTAGAATATGTTGATCTGTGAGCGATTGCACTCTAGAAAATTATGCAGGTTTGTGAGCGACTGCACTCTTGTATGTCGTGCTGGTCTGTGAGCGACTACACGCTAGTAAATCATGCTAATCTGTGAGAGATTGCACTCTAGAATATGCTGATCTGTGAGCGATTGCACTCTAGAAAATTGTGCTGGTCTGTGAGCGACTGCACTCTTGTATGTCGTGTTGGTCTGTGAACGACTGCACACTAATAAATCATGTTGATCTGTGAGAGACTGCACCTTGGTAATTAGTACTGGTCTGTGAGAGGCTGTACAATTATGATTTACGCCCGTCGAGAAGGGTTTTGGTTTTGAATTATGGAATCATGCATTTTGGCATATACACATTGCTTTAGAGTGCTTGGCACTCAAGTCATGTTTGTTATACTATGATCATTGTATATACATATTCGGTTGTTGTTGTGATTTTTCGTTATTGTTTTGAGGTGTGAAGCTGGGTTGATTAAGTTTTGATGTAATTATGTGCTCATAATTGATTTAATGAATATTCAATGTGTGATTTAGGTATGAATTCGTGGAGATTAATTTGGTGTTAATTATATGTTCATAATTGATAACATTAATGTTTGAAGTGTTGATTGATTCAGAGCCATTTTAGAATTGAAAATCTGCATTTTCTCAGTTGTATTCAGCTATGAGAGTGCAGTTTGTCAAAACTTCATTTTTCAACATTGTTTATGCATTTTTGGACATATGAAAACCCTTTCGAGGAGTATGCTAAGACGAATGGTTCTTTTGAGCATTTGAAAATATAAGAATCTTGCTAAGTGATATTTGTTAATTTCGGTTGGTGACCCTTTACAATTATTGTGTAAATCTGGGCTTTGCCCTCATATGAGAACCAAGATCGTCCTACCAGTAGGTACCCTAGAGATGGTCACGTAGTTAGACATACCTGACCGAAGCTGTGTTAGGAGGATCTTCCAGGGAACGTGGAGATCACCTGGGTTTTATAGTTTTGTAGCATGATCGGATTAGGTGGTTGCATAAGGACTAGATGTCTTTCTTTTATGATTGTATTTATTTCATTTTGAAAGATTGTATTTATGCGTAAACTGTTTGATGTCTTTTCTTTTGATGGGTCCATGTTCCACTTTTTGATGTGACGTGGGGAAAGTTAAAATTCTTGGGGCAGTGCTTTTGTATAGGTCTGCCGAGAATACCCAGGGGTATAGCTATGTTTGGTAAGCCTCATAGCCCCGATGTATTTTGATGTTTGAATACTTTGGATTTTTATTTCAAAAACTATTCCGCTACTTGTAAATATTTGTTGACTTTGTCGATATGTTATGACTTAAATATTTATCCAAGTATTTATTTATTTTATGAATTTGTTTAAAAAAAAAAATACACTCGCGCTATTAAAAATCGGGGTGTTACATTGTGGTATCAGAGTTTGGTTAGATTGTAGGTCGACCTGTAGGTTGGAAGTCGTTATCTAATCATGCGTCGGGTTAAGTTGTCTGAATTGTCAGATCTGGTGTCGTTGTTATGTATCGATGTAGTGGAAAGTTATTTTTGGAATTATTCTAAGGGGTGTTGAGATTTCTTCTCGATGTTGGTTTTGAGGAAACAATGCCTCCAAGAAGGGATGATGTTGTAAGAGTCAACGTCAATGGGGATGATCAAATGGATGAAGCTATGAATAACATGGTTGCTTTTGTTGCTGCACAAACTGCTGCAAAGACTCTATAGGATCTGGAGAAGAGGGATGAGAGATTCCTGCTGCAAAGTCAAGGGGATTGGAAGATTTTCGTCGTTACAATCCTCCAAAGTTCAAGGTTGGGAGATCCCATAAAAAGCTGATAAGTGGATTAAAGAAGTGGAAAAAATATTCAAAATGATTAATTGTTAGGTACGGTTGAGGTGAATCATGACGGCATGGGATTTATGAAGTGGTTCCAAGGACACAGAGGCTATGTTGTTGATGGAAACTCGAAGATGATGGGAATAGATCGATTAATGTTAGACTAATAGACAATTTCATGTAAAGATCTAAGTGGAGATCCTTTTAAGAAGAATATTAGATGTTCGTTGGGTAGATTTCAGGATGAGACTAGATGAAGTTTGATAACTGCCAAAGGGGTGTGAACACCATGGAATTATTGAGAAGACATGGATTCCATTTGGAATAGCATTTGGTGTTTAGGTGTCAACAAAAGAGACTCGTATTGAAGTTAAGGGGAGCTGCACGTTAGGGGTAAATACTACCTTGGTTAGATAAAGTACACTTTGAGGAATAGTCGATAAGTTGAGGGGTAAAGCCGAGCATTCGAGTTAAACTAGATTCGTGGCTCAGATTATTAAGTATGAATCTCATAAAGATTATATGAGTGAGAATATATATTTCTTCGATAAGTGACAAATCTCTGTGTGGATTAGGAGATGGTAAGTATGGATAGTGATTTTAGATGAAACTATAGACGTGCAAGTGTGAATTTTGGTTGAAGTTTGGATAAACACAAGGAGTTAAGCCTTGATGTATTGAACCACATGTTACTATTAAGTGGCATTGGAAGTATAGGGTATGAGAATACTTCGAGATTGTAGTAATGTAAGTTTTGAGAGTCTATTAAAAGATGGAAATTCCTAGGAGAATGTTAATATTTTGATAGGTCAGAGGGATTATTCGAGATTTGATTTGGGACCCTAAGATGATTGATTTTTAAGTTGATGGTTTAAAATCCACAAGGTTGGATGAAGGACCAACTAATGCCTAAAACTTTCATAACTAAGGTAGTTGCGTTAGGCAAGAGATAAATAATTCATGTTATGGATAGAAGTGTTTGAAGATTTACTAATAATGTTGTGTTATGATTAGAAGAGTTTTAATTAGTGAGTTTACTAAGATGATTAGAGTCAATGTTGAATAAGACCTTGTATTGTATCTTAAGATGAAATGGATGAAATTAGACGATGTGATGAGTATTTGGAGATTTCGAGGATCAGATTTTAGAATTTTATTTAATGATTGAGAGTGAAAAATAAGAAACATAACAAATGATTTATGGTCTAGATGTTGGTCTTGGAGAGTTAAGCGTTAAGATTTAAAATGAGTGTTTCAGTTACTGCCAAGTTATGAGGATGAGGTTTTAATGATAGTTGTTCTTTAATAGATGCTTATTGGAAAAATTTGAAAAATAGTTCTTTAGGACGTTCGATTGTTAGGATTCTTTCAGTTTGTATCTCGGTGAAGGTTGAGAAGGAATAAGAATCCATCGAATGAACCAAATTTTGGAAAATGTGCCAAGAAAACTTGTTGGAGCAACATATAGAGATGTAGCTTATGTAAATTAAGGATTCATGAAAGGAAGAATCTCACCTATAATTCAGACATTATTTTTATAAAGGTATGTTAATGATATAAAGGCACTACTTGAGTTCATGTCATGGGGGTTGCTATTGTGTTCGTCAGTCAACAGAGTTAAATGTTTTTTTGGTAGGGAAGAATTGAGCATGAAATGGAAAAGTTTGGTGGGAACTAGTAAGGCTTGATTTATTGAAATCACTATAATGAAGATGTATCAAGGTTCAAGGTAGAAATTTAAGGTTTGTATAAATGGAAAAGTGATGTAGTGAATACAATGTGTTTGACATATTGTAAAGAAAATATAATCATCGAGCTGCAAAGAAAGGACGTGGCGAAGTTGAGAAGTATCAGAATGAATGTTGGCAGTGGATGTAGGAAAATTATTTTCTGGTTTGTCCATAATATCGAAGTATGTAGGAAATTGATTAGTGAAGTGTTAATTTGAGGTGTTAGGCATAAGACCAATGTAGGTGTTAATGAGTGAATGGAATTCAAGTTGGATTTTTGTTGAAGACGTGACTCTCGAAACGGAGTACTAAATTGGAAGGAAGTTGTGTGCCATAAGTAGTATAATTTTGGCATGTTATCAAAAATATTTGAGGAAGCTTGGATCACCAAGCAGATGTTGGGATGGAATTAGTAGAGTTATAATTGGAATAACATACTCATAAGAACACTACGGTTTGACGTAGATGTACGACTAAAGTAAAATCGAGAATTTGAGGCCAGTGGAGAATCAAATAAAGATAATGCACATTGTTTTTGGAATGTTTTGAAATATGAATCAGACAAAAATTTAAAAAAGTAGTCAAAATGAAGGATTTTAGGATTTTGAGGGTTGAATCCCATTAGCAGTCTCTTCTATGGGAGTCCTGTTCCTTGATTGTTTTGTGATTTTCAAGAAACATTTCGGGACAATCTTTGACAATCGCCAAAAAACACGTTTTTTTTTTTTACTAGCAAAGTGCCTACTCTAAAATTTCCTATTATTGTTATTAGAGAGTACTTGTCAACTACGCGAATTTGATACATTGTCGTAGACAAATCAAATATAGGTAATAAAACATAGTGTAGAGGCAACAATTAAACTTGTTTCGCATGGACTTCTTATTATACTAACCAAATTTAGAAGCAATGAAAACAAAAATGAGGTTTCGAATTTAGGATCAAACAAATTGAGGTAACAAATTAAAGTCACATATATTGAAATGACTAATGCATTGCGTCGAGAATTTCAGACCTATCACTGATTCAATCAACATTTTGAATTTCTAAATTGTGACTCTATTCCAAGTTGATTATAGATTAATTAAGCAAGTTTAAATCCATTCTATGTGAATTATGTTTTTTTAGCTGGATTAAGTGCCACAATAATTGATCGATTATAGTTATCCGTCAAGTGTCAAAAAACACCAACTGATTTGATTAGTAACTAAATTATGTTAAACTGAATTTATCAATCCTGTTTAAATTTGAATTAAGCAATCAAAATATTAATATAATTAAATGAAAAGGAATAGAATCATCAACATAAAATAAACCTCAAGGTCTTTAGGAAACTCTAAAACAGTGGATTAATATTGGAAATTTAGCCTTCCATGAAGATAAGAAAAACTCTATACTGTATATGAGTCCGAAAATAAAATTCCTTAAACCCTAAACTAAAAATATGTAGTACTTTTTTTGGGCTTTAAAACAAGTGATCTGATACTAAATATTATTATAAAAAGCTTTGATCACGTACTCAACAGTTTACACCAAGTAAAGATCCAATTTGGGCTTTCTACTACTTGTTTGCATGTGTCGATCCAACATCCAAACCACAATATATGGTCTCTAGAGAGAACACAAATCGATATCCAAATAATTACACTAGAACTCAACTATGACCCAAAGTTTAGAAATATGCTAAAAAAAACTAATCTTAGAGTGAAAAGGGCTTTTAAAATTTCACAGTACAAAGATAGAAATTTGTGCCCAAATGAATTGATCAAATTCCCCTATATTTAAGGTTTTGCATTCCGACCAAACTAGGGCATGCATTTCCAAAGAATCTCATGAGTAGAAATAGGTGAGCAAATTTTTTTTAAGCTTCAAAGAATATGGCAGTCATGAATAGGCTTTTATAACAACCACAACAAACAAGAGGGCATATTAACTAAAGAATGCATCATAAGTGATAGAGTCTTCACAAGATATAATATTATCTCGACCACTCAAGTGTTTGGCACATAATGAAAGCTAGCAATACCATAGACTTGACAAGCCTTTAACATCTATACATAAAACACATGCATATAATGATTAAAATGTCTTTATTAAGGTTATAAGGGGCCAAGGTAACGCTAGGATAATCCTAAAGGAACTGGGGCTAAAAATCAAAGAGGATAAATGGATATTGATCACTACGCCAAAAATAGCCTTTCACAGCGCTTTTTTAAGCCTTTAACAACGCTTTTTCAAAAAAAAAAAATGCGTTGTGGAATCGAGCGCTGTAAAAGATACAACAACGCTTCTAAAAAAGTGCTGTAAATCATGTAAATATAACGTGCACTTGTTATGAAAACCTAAGATTAATCTCAATATTGAATAAAGTTCAACTTGTTAGAGGTTTACCTAAGCTTAGCTACTGTAACAACTTGATTTTTAACAGCGCGAATGTATCTTTTTTTCAAAACAAATTCATAAAAACAAAGAAATAAAGAAGGAAATAATTTTGGATAAATATTTAAGTTGTAACATATCAACAAAGTCAACAAATATTTAGAAGCAGCGAAATAGTTTTTGAAATCAAAATTCAAAGTATTCAAACATCAAAATACACTAGGACTGTGAGGCCTATCAAACATAATTCATACCCCTGGGGTATTCTCGGCAAACACCTGTACAAAAGCACTGCCCCAAGAATTTTAACTCCCCACATCACATCAAAAATTGGTACATGGAACCCATCAAAATAAAATGTCAAGCTGACAATATTGGTATAGGTAAAGTCTTCCAAATTAAAATAAACACAACCCAAAAAGAAAGACATCTAGTCCCTATACGTCAACCTAATCTGATTATTCTACAAAAAACTATACATCTCGGATGATGTTCACGCGCCCCGGAAGATCCTCTTGACACAACTCCAGTCAGGTGTGTCCAACTATATTCTCATCCACAAGGTACTAACCGGTGGGAGGATCCTAGTTCTAATATGAGGGCAAACCCCAAATTTCCACAATAGTTGTAAAGGGTCACCAACCAAAATGAACAATTAACACATAATATTTAAGTTTTAAAGGCACAAAATAACCTTTCAACTTAGCATGCACCTTAAAAGGATTTCCATATGCCAAACATGCATAAACAAAGTTGGAAATGAAGTTTTAAAAAAATTGCACTGTTGTATTTGAATACATCATCTTTATATTCGAATACAAGGTTGTTTCATAATTCAGCATCAAAAACAACATGTCTGTATTCGAATACAACCTTCTGTATTCGACTACACATAAGTCAGCAGCAAAAACATCAGGTTTGTATTAGAATATGTAAGACCCACAGTTTTTAAATCCTAAATTATACAATTTTAGGGTATTTTGTGTGGAATTTCTTAGGCTGTTAGCCCAGTTTTTGGTATTGAGTGAGTTAAATGCCAAAAATATATTTTTGGAAATTGGATTAAAATTATTTGTCAGAAAATAATTTATTTACGTTACGAAGAATTTAATGTGTTATGGGTGAAATGGTAATTTAACAAATATCTAGATATTTTGAGATATTTATTAAAAGTAATTAATATATATATATATATATATATATATATATTTGTTTGGGGAGAAAAGAAAAGGATATAAAAAGGAAAGAAGGAAAAGGAACGAAAAGAAAAACAAGGGAAAGAAAGACAAAGGAGAGAAAACAACATTTTCCATCTTCTTCCTCTGCCTCGTGAAGCCACCATTCTCCTCCTTCCATTTTCGTTTTCTTTGCTTCCTTTTAGTTCAAGAAAAGAAACCCAAGGCTTAGTGGGTGATAGGACAAGGATTTCTCAACTTCACTCTTCCTCTTTGATTCGAAAACGAAGAAAAACGGCGTTAGGGATTTCAAAACCGTCAAACACAAACCTCCCCGTTTCATCTAGATCTAAGCTTCGTTTCGGGAAGAGATAGAAGGGAAAATTGCTCACTATCATGCTATGGTGCTAGGGAACCAACTTTAGAAGCGGCGTTGGGAGCGGAAAATTTACCAGATTTACTCACGGTACCGTAATCGCACGTTAAAGCTAACGTGAAGGTAAGGGCTCCTTCCAAACTTTTAGTTTGCATTTAGGGACTTATATGTGGTTGTGTGGAAAAGAATTTGTTAGGGTTGGAGTGTTGATTTGGGGAAAAAGAATTTAATGCTTTATGGGTGAAATTCAAATGTGGGGTTTTGGTGATATTGAAGAATGTTTCGCGGAAAATAAATTTAACTAATTTATGTATGATTTTGAGTAAACGAAACTTGTTGTGTTTGAGTGGTGGGTTGTGTTGATTGGTGTCGTCATATTTGACGAGTTCTTAATTAATACTGATGAAATTTGATATGTGTATGGTTGGATTTTGGGGAGAAATGAATTGATGTGTTTGGTGTGAATCGTGGATTGAATTTGATAATATGTTTGAGTTTGTTTTGTGTGGAATTTGAAAACCATTAAGTTACACGAGTATTAAGAATGGGTAATCTCTTAATGTCTTGTTTACTTAATGTGAGTTTGTGAAAATCGTTTAAGTTAAATGAGTATTAAGAATGGGGAATCTCTTAATGTCTTGTTTACTTAATGTTTATTTTGAAAATCGTTTAAGTTAAAAGAGTATTAAGAATGGAGAATCTCTTAATATTTTTGTTTACTTAATGGTTGTTTTGAAAGTCGTTTAAGTTAAAAGAGTATTAAGATTGGGGAATCTCTTAATATTTCTGTTTACTTATTGTTTGTTTTGAAAATCGTTTAAGTTAAATGAGTATTAAGAATGGGGAATCTCTTAATGTCTTGTTGACTTAATGTTTATTGTGAAAATCGTTTAAGTTAAATGAGTATTAAAAATGGGGAATCTTTTAATATTTGTATTTACTTAACGATTGTAGTGGATAGAGTCAAGGTGATTCCATGTGATTTGTTGGTTCATCTTGTCTGTGTTGGGATTGTTGAGTCAAGGTGATTCCATGTGATTTGTTGGTTCATCTTGTCTGTGTTGGGATTGTCGAGTCAGGGTGATTCCATGTGATTTGTTGGTTCATCTTGTCTGTGTTGGGATTGTCGAGTCAGGGTGATTCCATGTGATTTGTTGGTTCATCTTGTCTGTGTTGGGATTATCGAGTCAAGGAGATTCCATGTGATTTGTTGGTTCATCTTGTCTGTGTTGGGATTGTCGAGTCAAGGAGATTCCATGTGATTTGTTGGTTCATCTTGTCTGTGTTGGGATTGTCGAGTCAGGGTGATTCCATGTGATTTGTTGGTTCATCTTGTCTGTGTTGGGATTGTCGAGTCAGGGTGATTCCATGTGATTTGTTGGTTCATCTTGTCTGTGTTGGGATTGTCGAGTCAGGGTGATTCCATGTGATTTGTTGGTTCATCTTGTCTGTGTTGGGATTGTCGAGTCACGGTGATTCCATGTGATTTGTTGGTTCATCTTGTCTGTGTTGGGATTGTCGAGTCAAGGTGATTCCATGTGATTTGTTGGTTCATCTTGTATGTGTTGGGATTGTCGAGTCAGGGTGATTCCATGTGATTTGCTTGTTCATCTTGTCTGTGTAGGGATTGTCGAGTCAAGATGATTCCATGTGATTTGTTGGTTCATCTTGTCTGTGTGGGTATTGAGTTGTAACTGTTAAGCGGTATGTTTTGAAATTGTGTGTATGTGTGTTTGATTCAAGTTTATGATTGAGTGTTTGAACTTGAGATGTCATTGTGATTGTGTCGATTTTACTAAGAGTTATGTTTTGGAATTGTGTGATAGCATGTTTGATTGCAAAACTATTTCGAAGTTCATAATGTCGTGGTGATTGTGTGGGAATTGCTAAGTGTTAAGATTAGGAGTTGTGTCCGAATGTGATTGTAACATCCCGTTTTTCAAAGCGAGGGTGTATTTTTTTTTTTTTCAAAAGAAATTAAAATACAACCGAGAAATAAATAAGGTAAAACCTTTGGATAAATAATTAAGTCATTAAAATTTACAAGCAGCGGAAAAGTTTTTCAAAACATAAATCCAAAGCATGTCTTGATGTAACAATAGTATAGGTACATCCTTTCAACTTGACATAAAGGTAGCCCAAAAGAAAGACATATGTGTCTTGAGTGACAACCTAGTCTGATCATTCTATACATAAGAAAAACTATACGCCTTGAGTAATCTCCACGCGCCCCGTGAGATTCTCCTAACGCAGCTCCAATCAAGAACTCCCATCCACATTCCCATCCGGAGGGTACGAACCGGTAGGATCATCCTGATTCTCATCTGAGGGCAAAGCCCAGATTTCCACAATAGTTGTAAAGGGTCACCAACCGAAATTAACAGTTAACACATAACATTTAAGCTTTTCAATGCACAAATAACCTTTTCAATTTATCATACATCTTAGAAGGATTTTCCGCATGCTAAAAGTTCATGTAATGTTTGCCAAATATAAATGAAATCAAAAGAAAGTTCTCAATCCATCAAGTAATACATAACTGACCAATACATTGATAATCAATTGAGAAATCCATCATCTAACACAAAATAAGATTTCCTATTGTTCCAATCGATTTTTGGCAAGGGAAGTCCCTGTAACTCATCAAATCGATTGGGCAAATCGATGTCATGAAAGACAGAGCCCTTGTATTGGCCAAATCGATTGGGTAAATCGATTTCGTGAAAGACAGAGCCCCTGTATTGAATCCAATTGATTCCAATCGATTTACCAAATCGATTTCTTCTTAAATGATTTGGAAAAACATATTACAAAATCGATTGGGTAAATCGATTTCGTGAAAGACAGAGCCCCTGTAACTCATCAAATCGATTGGGTAAATCGATTTCCCTGTATATTCTTTCAAAAATACATAAACTAACTCAATCACATTCAAACACCACTCCAAACCTTAACACTTAGCAATACCCATACAATCACCACGACATTATGAGTTTCGAAAATGTTTTACAATCTAACATACTATCACACAATTCCAAAACATAACTCTTAGAACAATCAACACAATCACAATTTGAACCAAACACACTTACACATAGTTTCAAGCCATAACACTTAGCAAAATCAACACAATCATAATTTGCATCAACCACAACTCGTGTACCAAGCACCCTAATGCAATGCGTATATGCCGAAATGCATGGACTCGGAATTCCAAACCAAAACCCTCCTCGAAGGGCCATACATCATAATTGTACCGCCTATCATAGGCCAAAGTACCAATTACCGAGGTGCCACCTATCACGGGTCAGCACGATTTACCAAAAGAAAAAAGCGTAAGCCGTAAGGGTACCGCCTGTCACAGGCCAAAGTACTACTTACCGAGGTGCCACCTATCACGGGTCAGCACAACTTACCAAAAAGTAAATCGTAAACGTACCACCTATCACGGGTCAGTACAGTTTACCGAGGTGCCACCTATCACGGGTCAGCATAATTTACCAAATGAAATGCATGAGCATACACTAACTCCATTCACAACAATCGTTAAGTAAATGCTGATATTAAAAGATTCCCCATTTTTAATACTCATTTAACTTAAACGATTTCCACAACAAACTTTAAGCAAACAGAAATATTAAGAGATTCCCCATTCTTAATACTCTTTTAACTTAAACGATTTTCACACAAAAACATTAAGCAAACATACATATTAAGAGATTCCCCATTCTTAATATACTTTTGACTTAAACGATTTCCACAACAAAACATTCAGTAAACAAGTCATTAAGAGATTCCCCATTCTTAATACTCATTTCACTGAAACCATTTTCAAAAACAAACATTAAGTAACCAAGACATTACGAGATTTCCCATGCTTAACGCCCAGTTAACTTAAACGATTTTCACAAACTCACATTAAGTAAACAAGACATTAAGAGATTCCCCATTCTTAATACTCGTTTAACTTAATGGTTTTCAAATTCCACACAAAACCAACTTTCACATTCAATCCATACTTCACTCCAAATCATTTTCCACACAAACCACACAAAACAAACTCGAACATACTTTCACATTCAATCCATAATTCACACCAAATCATTTTCCACACAGACCACACAAAACACATCTCAAGTTTCATCAGTATTAACTAAGAACACGTCAAAAACAATGAACACAAATCAACACAATCCACCACTCAAACACACAAGTTTCATTCACTCAAAATAATACATAAATGAGTTTAAATTCATTTTCCACGAAACATTCATCAATATATCCAAAACCTAGCTCTAAGATTTTACCCATAAAGCTTTAAATTCATTTTCCCCCAAATCAACACTTTAATCCTAACAAAATCTTTTCCACACAACTACAAATAAGGCCCTAAATGCAAACTAAAAGTTTGGAAGGAGCCCTTACCTTCACTTTAGCTTTTTCGTTCGATTACGGTACCGTGAGCAAATCCGGTAAAATCTCCGCTCGCAACGCCGCTTCCAAAGTTAGCTTACTAACACCGTAGTGTAGTGGTGAGCAACTTTCCCTTCTATCACTTCTTGAAACGACGCTTAGATCTAGATGAAACGGGGAGATTTGAGTTTGAATCCCTAATACCGTTTTTCTCCGTTTTCGAATCAAAGAGAAAGAGTGAAGTTGAGAAATCCTTGTCCTATCACCCACTATCAATTTCGAACTCAAAGCAAAGAAAAGAAAGCAAAAACGAGCAACAATGGAGGAAGGGAGAAAATGGTTCACGCAAGGCAGTGAGGAAGATGGAAAATTCTGTTTTCTCTCCTTTCGCTTTCTTTCCTTTGTTTTTCCGTTCCTCCTATTTCCTTCCTTTCCTTTTCTTTATATATATATATATATTAATAATAATTAAAAAATATCTCCAAACCTTTAGATATTTATTAAATTATCCTTTCATCCATAACGCATTAAACTCTTCGCAAAAGATTTACCGCAGTTAATTTAATTTATTTATCGACGAGTAATTCTAATTGGTATCAAAATATCTTCTTGATCATATAAACTCCAAAATATTAAAACTTTGGCTAAAAAGCCTTTGAGTTCAATACCAAAAATACACCAAAATACCTAAAGTACACTTTAAAATTATGGGTCTTACAGTGATTGAGTTAGTTTATGTATTTTTGGAAGAATATGTAGGAAAATCGATTTCCCAATCGATTGGATGAGTTACAAGGACTTCGCTAATTTGACAAAATCGATTTGCCAATCGATTTTATAATATGTTTTTCAAAACCATTTAAGAAATCGATTTGGAAATCAATTTGGCAATATAGGGACTCAGCAAAACTGACAAAATCGATTGGCTTTAATACAGGGGCTTAGTTATTCATTCAATCGATTTCCCAATCGATTGAATTAAGCCCAGAGTTCAAATTTCACAAAAAACCTTCAGGAAATCGATTTTGAAATCGATTGGCTTAGTGGAAATTCTTATTTTGAGTTAGATGATCGATTGCTCAATTGATTTATCAATGTTTTGGTCAGTTATGTATTACTTGATGGATTGAGAACTTTATTTTGATTTCATTTTTATTTGACAAGTATTATATGAACTTTTAGCATATGGAAAACCCTTTTAAGGTGCATGCTAAGTTGAAAGGGTATTTTGTGCATTTGAAAACTTAAATGTTATGTGTTAACTGATAATTTCGGTTGGTGACCCTTTACAACTATTATGGAAATCTGGGCTTTGCCCTCAGATGAGAGCTAGGACAATCCTACCGGTTCGTACCCTACGGATGGGAATGTAGATGGGAATGCGTGACTAGAGCTACTTTAGGAGGATCTTACGGGGCGCGTGGAGATCATTCAGGGTGTATAGTTTTTGGTAGAATGATCAGATTAGTTGACATAGAGGGAACAAATGTCTTTATTTTGAATTGCGTTTATTTTAAATTGGAAAATTGTATCTTTACTAATATTGTCAGCATGACAGTTTATTTTCGATGGGTTCCATGTACCATTTTTTTTGAGGTGTAAATACTTTGGATTCATATTTCGAAAAACTTTTCCGCTGCTTATAAATTGAAATGACTTAAATATTTATCCAAAGGTATTTCCTTATTTATTTCTCTGTTTTATTTTAATTTCTTTTGAAAAAAAAAATACACCCTCGCTTTGAAAATCGGGGTGTTGCAGAATACAGCCTTGTGTATTCCACTACACTTAAGTCAGCAGCAAAAATAGGATGTATGTGTTCGAATACAACCTTTTGTATTTGAATACACATAAGCAAACAGTAGAAAAACAACAAAATTTAGCTTTTAAAAGGGTTCCGATATCAATCAACATCTACACACAAATTCAAACAATCACACTTAACAATTATAGCACAATCACCATGACAACTTGAGTTTCGAAAAGGTTTTACAATCAATCATGTTAGACATAAGTCCTCTTGATTATGATTTTGACATAATTAACAAACATACAATGTTCATGCATCATTTGATAAAACTAATAGTTTGAACTGAGTTACATTTCAGGAAAATCCAGCAAACACTATACACTTGGACACAAGCTTGGAACACAAGGAATCAAACAAAATTGGAGGATGAGCTTGAGAAAGATGCAAATCTGTCTAGTGTTATTAGTGGTTATAGTGGTTATTTAGTAGACTCATCAATTGATTAATCGAGTTTGTGATTCACATAACTAACCACTTACTGAATCAATCGATGGGCAAATTGATTGTGCAAAAGCTGTTTTTTATCAAACTTAGCCTCTGTGATGAATCAAATCGATTGGACAATCAATTGAAATTAGTTTCTTGACTTGCAAGGTATATACTAATCGATTAGGTAATCGATTGGAGAAATGAAATGCTAAATCATATATCAGAAACATGTTCCTAGTCGATTGGCACATTGATTTCAACTAAATGGTTGTGCAACTGTAACAAGCCAAATCGATTGGCAAATCGATTGAAGCAAAATATCTGAATCACAATGACTAGTAAAATCGGTTGACGAATCGATTGAAGCAAAATGTTTGAGTCACTGTGATCAATTCAATCGATTGGCAAATCGATTAGATTAAAGGTTTGTGTTACATGGAGAATTCAGCCAGTTGCCAAATCGATTAAGTTAACAAATATGAGTCGACTGCGTAATCGATTGTTTTGATCTCGTTGTTTGAATAAAACACCTATAATCGATTACTCAATCGATTCAGATATGAACTTGCTTTAGTTTCTGATTTATGCATTAAAAGAATCGATTGGCAAATCGATTCATTCTTATATGTTCAAGATTCAAGAAAAACAAGAAACGCGATAATCGATTGGGCAATCGATTAAGCTGGTTTTAAACCTTTATAAAATCGATTGAGGAATCGATTTTACTTGTGTTTTTCTGAACATATATAAATTGACTCAAATCACTTTTTTCTAACAACTTTGAAATAACCAAGACTTAACACTTGAAACAATTATTCATTACACATTTTCACAATTGAGAGAAATAATTGTAAACACACACAAAATACTCATTTGGCAAATTTCTTTTGTGTGAAATTCATATTGTGATTGAGTCGCCATCATTAGTGGTCTTTGATCTTTTATCTTTTTTGTAAACAAAAATCTGTAAAGAAAGTTCTGAAAAACCCAGTATAGAAACTGGTGGCTATCTTTGTTGGTGAGGGTGTTCATCAAGAAGAAGTCTCATCGTTATCTTGTGAGAGTTTGGCGATTAACTCTAGGGATACGGTGGAAGTGTAATAAAAGCGAGTGAGTTGGATAGATAGGCCTTGTGTGAGCTGGACAATCTGTAAAACGTACTCAAGTCAATTCTATTGGAAAAAGGATGAAATCGGGTTGATTTTAGGACTGAATGTAGGTTATCATATTGATAGCCGAACCAGTATAAATCCCGGTGCACGATTTTCTTATATTTTCTCTTTTTCAATATTGCATGAATGCCTAATCTTGAATGTTTGTTGTAACACCCAATTTTTCAAAGCGAGGGTGTATTTTTTTTTTAAAAGAAATTAAAATGAAACAAGGAATAATTAAGTAAAGTGCCTTTGAATAATCATAAAAGTCAATATAATTGATACGCAGCGGAATAGTTTTTGAAATATGCATCCAAAGTATTTACACAACAACAAATGTTACATAGATCCCATTCAAATAAGATGTCATACTGACAATATTAGTAAAGGTACAATTTTCCAGTTCAAAATAACGTAGTCCAAAAGAAAGACAACTGTTTCCTCCATGTCAACCTAATCTGATCATTCTATATACAAAAAAAAACTATACGCCCTGAGTGATCTCCACGCGCCCCGTAAGATCCTCCTAACATAGCACCAGTCAAGCATTCCCATCCATAGGGTACGAACCGGTATGATTGTCCTGGCTCTCATCTGAGGGCAAAGCTCATATTTCCACAATAGTTGTAAAGGGTCACCAACCGAAATTAACAGTTAACACATAACATTTAAATTTTTAAATGCACAAATAACCTTTCAACTTAGCATGCACCTTAAAAGGGTTTTCCATATGCTAAAAATTCATATAATAGTTGTCAAATAAAAATGAAATCAAAATAGAGTTCTCAATCCATCAAGTAATAAATAACTGGCCTAAACATTGATAAATCCATTGAGCAATCGATTATCTAACTCAAAATGAAAATTTATACATAGCCAATCGATTGGGCAAATCGATTTCCTGAAAGTTTTTAGTGAAAACTGAACTCTGGCTTAAATCAATCGATTGGGGAAATCGATTGAATGAAAAATTGAGCCTCTGTATTGAAGCCAATCGATTGGGCAAATCGATTTTGTCAATTTTGTTGAGCTCCTGTAATGGATCCAATCGATTTGCTAAATCGATTTCTTAAATAGTTTTGAAAAACATATTACAAAATCAATTGGGTAAATCGATTTTGTCAAATTTGCGAATTCCCTATAACTCATCAAATCGATTGGGGAAATCGATTTCCCTGCATATTCTTCCAAAAATTCATAAACTAACTCAATCACATTCATATACAACTCCAAATCTTAACACTTAGCAATTTCAACACAATCACTACAACATCATGAACTTCGAAATAGTTTTGCAATCAACATGCTATCACACAATTTCAAATCACAACACTTAGCATTTATAACACAATCACTACAACATCATGAGATTCGAAACAGTTTTACAATCAATTTCACTTACACACAATTTGTTCCAAAACATAGACACTTAGTACAATCATCACAATCACAATGTCATGTCAAGTTCAAACACTCAATCATACACTTGAATCAAACACGACTCGTGCGTCAAGCACCCTAATGAAATGCGTATATGCCAAAATGCATGGACTCGGAATTCCAAACCAAAACCCTCCTCGAAGGGCCATAAATCATAATTGTACCAATTACCGAGGTGCCACCTATCACGGGTCAGCACGATTTACTAAAAAGCGTAAATCGTAAACGTACCACCTATCACGGGTCAGTACTGTTTACCGAGGTGCCACCTATCATGGGTCATCACAATTTACTAAAAGAAAAAGCGTAAGTCGTAAATGTACCGCCTATCACAGGCCAAAGTACTATTTACCGAGGTGCCACCTATCACGGGTCAGCACAACTTATCAAAAAGAAAATCGTAAACGTACCACCTATCACGGGTCAGTACTATTTATCGAGGTGCCACCTATCACGGGTCAACACAATTTACCAAATGAAATGCATGAGCATACACTGACTCCATCCACAACAATCGTTAAGTAAATGCATATATTAAAAGATTCCCCATTTTTAATACTCATTTAACTTAAACGATTTTCACGCCAAACATAAATCAAACAAACATATTAAGAGATTCCCATTCTTAATATTGTTTTAACTTAAACGATTTCTAAAACAACATTAAGTAACCAAGACATTAAGAGATTCCCCATTCTTAATACCCAGTTAACTTAAACGATTTTCACAAACACACATTAAGTAAACAAGACATTAAGAGATTCCCCATTCTTAATACTCATTTTGCTTAATGGTTTTCAAAACAACATTAAGTAACCAAGACATTAACAGATTCCCAATTCTTAACGCCCAGTTAACTAAACGATTTTCAAAACAACATTAAGTAATCAAGACATTAAGAGATTCCCCATTCTTAACGCCCAGTTAACTTAAACGATTTTCAAAACAACATTAAGTAGCCAAGACATTAAGAGATTCCCCATTCTAAACGCCCAGTTAACTTAAACGATTTTCAAAACAACATTAAGTAATCAAGACATTAAGAGATTCCCCATTCTTAACGCCCAGTTAACTTTAACGATTTTCAAAACAACATTAAGTAACCAAGACATTAAGAGATTCCCCATTCTTAACGCCCAATTAACTTAAACGATTTTCAAAACAAGATTAAGTAACCAAGACATTAAGTGATTCCCCATTCTTAATGCCCAGTTAACTTAAACGATTTTCCCAAACACACATTAAGTAAACAAGACATTTAGAGATTCCCCATTCTTAATACTCATTTAACTTAATGGTTTTCAAATTCCATGCAAAACAAACTCAAACATATTATCAACCCACATCAAAACACATTAATTCATTTCTCCACAAAATCCAATCATAAACATATCCACTTTCATAAGCATCAATTATGAATACGTCAAATACGGTGAACACGATCAACACAATATAACACTCGCACACATCAAATTTCATTTACTCAGAATCATACACCAATGAGTTAAAATTCATTTTCCACGAGACATTCATCAATATAACCAAAACCTAACTCTAAGATTTTACCCATAAAGCCTTAGATTCATTTTCCCCAAAGCAACACTTCAACCCTAACAAATTCTTTTCCACACAACCACAGATAAGTCCCTAAATGCAAGCTAAAAGTTTTGAAGGAGCCCTTACCTTCACGTTAGCATTAACGTGCGATTACGGCACCGTAAATAAATCTGGTAAATTTTCCGCTCGCAACGCCGCTTTCAAAGTTGGTTCCCTAGCACCGTAGCATGGTAGTGAGCAACTTTCCCTTCTATCTTTTTGTGAAACGAAGCTTAGATCTAGATGAAACAGGAAGGTTTGTGTTTGACAGTTTTTGAAATCCCTAACTCCGTTTTCGAATCCGAGAAGGAGGAAGGAGTTGGGAATTTGATTTTTTCTCACCCACTAGCTTTGGGTTTCAATTTTCGAACTCAAAGGAAGCAAGAACAACGAAAATGGAGGAGGGTGGGAAATGATTCACGCGAGCAGGGAGGGAGAGGGAGGAGATGGAAAATGTTTTCACTTTTCTCTCTCTTTTCCTTTCTTCCTTTTTCTTTCCTTTCTATTTCTTTTCTTTCTATTTCCTTCCTTTCCTTTTCTTTATATATATATATTAATTATTTTTAACAAATATCTCCAAATCTAGATATTTATTAAATTTACCAATTTACCTATAACGCATTAAATTCTTCGTAAAGGATTCACCGCAGTTAATTTAATTTATTTATCGACGAGTAATTATAATCGGGCATCAAAATATCTTCTTGGTCATATAAACTCCAAAATGTTAATAACTTTGGCTAAAAAGTCTCCGAGTTCAATACCAAAAATATACTAAAATACATAAAGTATACTTTAAAATTACGGGTCTTACATTTGTATTGATAAATTTCTGTCTTGATTAATTTGTGAAATTAGCATTGTATTTGTTTCAGTTCTCTTGTATTGATAATACATGCAATTGTAAATCTTTGTCTTGTTAAGGTTTGAATTTGTTGCTGTTGAATTGGATTAATATTGATCACATTGGTTTCGATATTAATTTCAATACTTAGGAAAAATTAGATAACCTTGCTGGTAACATTGTATAAAATATCCTAAGGTTAGAGGCCATAATAACCAGCAAATCATACTTACACATAAATCCAAAACATTCACACTTAGAAATTATGGCAGAACCGCACCATAACAACCACTTGAGTTCAAACACTCAATCATAATCTTGAATCAAACATGATTCGCGTGCCAAGCACCCTAATGCAATGCGTATATACCAAAATGCATGGACTCGGAATTCCAAACTAAAACACTCCTCGAAGGGGCGTAAATCATAATTGTATCGTCTATCACATGCCTTATACTAATTATCTAGGTGCCACCCATCATAGGTCCACACGATATACTAAAGTGTCGCGTATCACAGGCCTTACACTATTTACTAGAGTACAATCGCTCACAAATCATCACGTTCTAGAGTGCAACCTCTCACAGATCAGCATGACGCGATAATCTCCGTAAGGGTAAGATGAGCCAACAAATCACATGGAATCATCTCGTGGCCCATCCGGTCACCACTATCACCATGGCCTATCTGGTCGCCATGTACAATGAAATGCATGAGTATACTCTGATTCTATCCACAACAATCATTAAGTAAATGCAGATATTAAAAGATTCCCCATTTTAAATACTCATTTAACTCTAATGATTTTCAAATTCCACACAGAGCATACTCAGACATATTCTCAAATTCAATCCACAATGCACACCAAATCACATTAGTTCATTTTTCCACAAAATCCACCCAAACACATCTCACATTTTATAATATTAACTATGAACACGTCAACCATGACAACCACAAATCATCACAACACACCACTCAAACATATGAAATTTCATTTCCTAAAAACCACACATAAATGAGTTAAATTCATTTTCCACAAAACACTCATCAATATCACCAAAAACCCAACTCTAAATTTTCACCCATAAAAGCATTAAATTCATTTTTCCCCAAATCTACACTTCAACCCTAACAAATTTCTTTTCCACCCAACCACAGATAAGTCCCTAAATGCAAACTAAAAGTTTGGAAGGATCCCTTACCTTAAGGATAGCTCTAATACGCGATTACAATAGCGTAATTAATTCCGACAAATCTCCGCTCACGACGCCATTTCTAAAGTTAGTTTACTAGCACCGTAGCGTGGAGGTGAACAATTTTCCCTTCTATCACTAGAAACACCACAGTAAAATGGAGTTGTAGAAAGAAAAAATAGACCCCTTAAGGAATGTCTAGAACCATGTTAAATGAGATGGATGTTGGAAAAAAAATTGGGCAGAGGCAATTATTATTGGGAAGTTTGATCCCTGCTCTAAAAATTGTACCTTCCTTGTGGAGGAGTCAATACATGCTAAATTTGATAACAAAAAAGTTGACCTTGAAAAGTCAAAGCAAGTTGACGGTACTACAGGTTTACTGGAACCATAGGAAGTAGATGCAGACAAACCAGAAGAACCCAAACAAACAAATCATGCACATAAATAATAGGAAGATGACAAAACATCAGAAGATGAATGTGACCAAGTCAGAAGTAGTCAGAATAACTTTGAAGTCCAAATTGGATGGAAGTACAAGAAGTACAAGTCATCCAAACTTGAAAATCTTATCATTGAAAATTACAATTATCCTCTAAAGAATTGATCATCACTGAAGGCTCCTTCTATTCCCTCTAAGCATCACATTGGGCTTTGATAGTTGCTTGTTGAGCTATTGTAACAATGATCACATTCATACCTTGGATTGCTTTTGTCATGTCGCTTCATCTTAGGGAGTAGATGTTGGGTAGGAGTTGTTTGATGAGCTATTTCAGTTCCTACAATTTATTGAGTTAGAACATACACTATGAGCAATCATAACCCCTTAGGTTACAAATAACTTTCTACTCATAGTACTCCGTAGGTTTAGGTCGTATAGTAAATCTTGCAATTAAAGAGTCCCCAGGAAGAGAGACAAACCAATAGACCACTTAATAACTAAATATTTCGTTAGCCAAAATTGTTATTACAAAACCTTCTACCATATTACCCTCATCTTCTCTCGTGGAGGTCATACATTTATATTTGACTAATAAGTTATCCTAGTGTGATTCAAAATCACCATAATTCAAATGACACACATCAAGGCACACGTTGTATAAAATCTTCCCATCCCCTAGTCCAAGAACCTATGGTTTGATGCCACAATGTATTGCACGGTTGATACAAGGCTTTAGCAACAAAAACATCAATTCTTTAAATAAAAAAGCATGGATATTTTTTTCTGAAAAAAATACTACTTGACAAAATAACTATGCTAAAAAATAATAATTTGTTTATAGCAGTTGAAGAAATAATTAATAGATTATAACATTTAATCTCTAGTTATTTTATCAAATATTAGGTGTGTGTTTGTAACATCCCAAATATAAAAATAAATTAGTATTTTAATTAAATAGGATTTTTAAAGAAATAATTTGGAATTGAAAGTATTTTTGAATAAATGTTGATAAATTTTATAATTAATTTTTTTTTATGTGTATTTGCTATGGTGTGATAATTTTATAAATATTTGAACTAATATGTAATATAAATCACAAATATTATGTTTAATTATTTTTTAATTTTTTCTAAAAAGATGGTATTTTAGTGTTATTGTTTTAGAGATTAAGATTTTTGGGGTTATGAGTAATTCATAACGAATTTGTGGAGTTATAAAGTTTTTAAGATGAAAAAATACGGAAAACTAGAGTTTTACTAGAGCTCCACCACGTATCGTGCTATTTGCGCCCACTATTTCTACAAATAAAGAAGAAGAAGAAAAAACACAATCATCTTCTTCCCTGTAACAACATCAAAGCATCTTGCACAAAAATTACGTTCTCTATATTTATTTACCATTTTAATCAATTATAGACCTTTACCAAAAAAATCAGGAATTGAAACCATATTTTGTATTAATTTCATCAATCGTAGCTTTGTTTCACGACAAACTGACACTTATGACTGAAGTTCTTTGACAAATTATTGACTAATGCAAATACTTGGCATTTTGTGAGGTTAAAACATGAATTAGAAACCTTTATAAGGTAGTGTTTGATCTGATTTTGAAGATTTTTTGGTAAATGAATTGTAGAATAGTGTTTTTGATGTATTTTGACTCTATTTGGTTATATATATATCCTGGTTATGGTTATATGTTATCGGATAGTTAAAAGCATATATTGGTAAAGCTTATGTATTATAATGATGAATTTTGAATGTAATATATAACTATAAAAATATGGAAAAATGATGTGTACTTGATGACTTATAATATTACCGCCCTTGATGAATTTCATGAATCGTATATTGTGGTTAATTGTGGAAATATTCCATGAAATATAACACACCTATTCTTAACTTGTCCTAAGTCCACAAAATTTCTATCTTAAACAAAAGATACAATCCGAAAAAAAATAAAATAAAAATAAATAAAAAATAAAAACTTAGCTTCCTTCCTTTTTCATTTTTCACTTAATTTTCTTCCTTTCTTTTAGTATCATCTCGACGAAATTCCTTCCAGATTTTATGGAATATTAATAATCAACCACTAATATGAAATCTTCATGAGTTAAGCTTGACCCTTCGCGTCTTCGAATTGTGAGGCTTAAAACGTATCACTATGAAGGAAAATACCTAAGGTAAATGCTTTTCATCTTGAAATCAAGCTATTCGATAATCTTTTGTATGAGTGGTCTAATATTTTATTTTTTGATTTTTTTGTTGTTATGTATTTATAATTTTATGGTAAAAATGGTACATAACTTAAAAAAGGTTTTTGTGTGTTTTTTTTTTCTTCATTTGATGCATGTATAAAGGAATGACTTTTATTAGATGATCATATTAAGGAAAGGAATAAATTGTTTACAAAAAAATATACATAATCAAGTCATAATAAAAAAAATAATACTTTTGTTTGTTGTAAAATGTATAGGAAGTGAATAAATTTTTGTGTTTGTTGGATTATAGGAAATTAAAGATTTATTAATTGATATTTTTTTTCTTTTATACTGTTATTTTTTTTAACAATAGTGATCTTGCCGTTCATTTTTTAAATTTATGTTGTTTTCTTTTAATCTGTTGATCGTTCTACTTTTTTT
>JBBPBT010001350.1:5254420-5329379 GCA_037974875.1 Cicer bijugum | reverse complement strand
TATTGTAATTGTAGTTTTTTTCCGATAGTTGTATTATGTTTTTTTTTTCGTATTTGTTGCTGTTTTTGAAATTTATTGTTGTTTATTTTAAAAATTATTATTTTCTTAATCTATTTATTGTCTTACATTTACTTTAATTGTTACTTTTCTCTATATTGTTGGCTATTTTATTGTAGTTGTATTAATTTTGTGCAACATGGATTGAATACGGTTGAAATGTGATATGGTAAATTTTTTTGTGGTTGTAATGGATTGAACATGGTTGTAATGGATTGAAATGGATTGAACATGGTTGTAAGTAAATTTTTTTGTTTTTAGTGATATGGTAGTTGAATTTTCTATGTTTAAGAAAAAGCTTAATGATAAACTACAGTAAGTAAATGGACTTTGAGATTTATCGTGGTTCCCCTTATAACCAAGGGTACGTCCAATCTTCTTGCACACCACAAAAGATTAATTCAATACTTGTCAGAAAATATACAACTCCCACCCTGAGATTCTTGCTACAAATCTTCTAACAATACTTCTAAGATAGCACACCACTATCTTAGATTAAGCTATCTTGTACAAATGATACAATAAGGTTTGAATGAGTCTAAGATGTGGTATATTGATAAACAACTTAATAGCAATTCAAGTACTTGAGAACTTTTAGAATAATATGAAAATCTAATGCAAGCACTTAGAAAAATCAGAATTTTGTTCAACGTTGTTTAATGAATTAATTGAAGGATTGTTAATTTTTGATCTGAAGTTATGGGGTATTTATACTCCATAAAACATCCATTCAGATTCGTAGCCATTGATCCAAGAGGTTTGATGAAAAATTACAATGTTCTAGAGCCATCCCAAATCTGAAAAATTGTAATGTTTCCAGGTGTATTCGAATACAATATATGTGTATTCGAATATACGTCTTTGTAACGTTCAAAAAATTCAAATTTTACATCTTTTATTCGAATACACATTGGTGTAGTCGAATACAAATTAGTGAATTTTAGCCTCTAACTTAACTTGTATTCGACTACAGATGTATGTAGTCGAATACACATATAGGAAATTTGGCCACTGACTTGAAGTGTATTCGACTACACATTGTTGTAGTCGAATACAATATTTAAATTTTTGCCTCTGACTTAAGTTGTATTCGAATACAATATGGTGTATTCGAATACACTTATGTACTTAGTCAAAAATATGATTTATGTGTAAGTAAATTTTTTTGTTTTTAGTGATATGGTAGTTGAATTTTCTATGTTTAAGAAAAAGCTTAATGATAAACTGCAGTAAGTAAATGGACTTTGAGATTTATCGTGGTTCCCCTTATAACCAAGGGTACGTCCAATCTTCTTGCACACCACAAGAGATTAATTCAATACTTGTCAGAAAATATACAACTCCCACCCTGGGATTCTTGCTACAAATCTTCTAACAATACTTCTAAGATAGCACACCACTATCTTAGATTAAGCTATCTTGTACAAATGATACAATAAGGTTTGAATGAGTATAAGATGTGGTATATTGATAAACAACTCAATAGCAATTCAAGTACTTGAGAACTTTTAGAATAATATGAAAATCTAATGCAAGCACTTAGAAAAATCAGAATTTTGTTCAACGTTGTTTAATGAATTAATTGCAGGATTGTTAATTTTTGATCTGAAGTTATGGGGTATTTATACTCCATAAAACATCCCTTCAGATTCGTAGCCATTGATCCAAGAGGTTTGATGAAAAATTACAATGTTCTAGAGCCATCCCAAATCTGAAAAATTGTAATGTTTCCAGGTGTATTCGAATACAATATATGTGTATTCGAATATAAGTCTTTGTAACGTTCAAAAAATTCAAATTTTACATCTTTTATTCGAATACACATTGGTGTAGTCGAATACAAATTAGTGAATTTTAGCCTCTGACTTAACTTGTATTCGACTACAGATGTATGTAGTCGAATACACATATAGGAAATTTGGCCACTGACTTGAAGTGTATTCGACTACACATTGTTGTAGTCGAATACAATATTTAAATTTTTGCCTCTGACTTAAGTTGTATTCGAATACAATATGGTGTATTCGAATACACTTATGTACTTAGTCAAAAATATGATTTTTAAATACTTTGTTAATGTGGTTTGGACTTTTGAAACTATTTTAAATGCATGTATAAATGTGACTTGTTCTCATGTACTTGAAGTATTGGTTAGTATCATATACCTTTACATTTTATCATCTATTGTTTGAATTTGAAGCTTATTATGAGGCTTATTGATCTTCTTTTTGATCTTGTTGCATCGTCCATAATCGGTGGTCTTTGTCATCATCAAAAATATGTAGTTTACATTCTCCCCCTTTTTGGTTATGACAAAATTTTGTTGTTGTGAAGAAAATGTATAGTTGAAATCATTGCTCCCCCGTAATATATGCATACTCCCCCGTTATATGTGATTATTTGAAAAGATTGTTTTTGAGTACCTACAAGATTTGAAATGCAACAACAATACCAAATTTTCTCCCCCTTTTGACATGATCAAAAAGAAGAAAAAAATAGAAAAGGAGACATACAAGTTGCGAGTAGAATCATACAAACGGCATATAAGTGAACAAGGAGAATATCATAAATAGAAAGTAAGTCATAACATCATAAAAGTTAATACATAACACGTCGTAATTAGAGCAATACAAAATACACCATAATCCAAATGACAAATGAGTTCATAACACAAAGATCACAGTAGTACATAATGCAAAATGTTAAATGAGTACAAATACATGCCAACTAAGGGACTTAATCAAAATCTGTCGGAATGTGGAAATGATCAATTTTGTCTGATAAACTACTAATGTCTTGAGATAGAGCGTCATGATTGCGAGCAATAGTAGTTTCAATATTGTTGAAGCGAGAGTCGATAGAAGTGGTCAAATTATCGAATTGAGTTTGGAAGGAATCAAGGCGAGTCATGATCATTTGATTGGAGATATAATCATCATCAGATGCAGTTTCCTCTTCATCTTCTTGAGCAGCAGTGTTTGAGGGTCCAACATTGTCATCCTGTGCAGCATCAGATGATTGACCATGATCACCTTTATGCACAAAAACTTCAAGCTCCTCATTCCAAATTATCCGCATGCTAGGCAAGACACCTAAATCTAACATATTTTCTTTGGTAGGTGTAAACATAACTTCATCAGAGAAGTCCACACCAAAGTGTTCCAAAATCCGAGAAACTTCCTTTGCATAGGGTAAGCCAATCGCCTCGCGAGATCCAAACATAATAGATTTCACAAAAAACGCTCAATTTAGTTGACGACCTTCAAACATGAAATTCATAATTTGTAGTTCAAACTCCGAAATTTGTGAGTAGTTCCCAGCCTTCAGAACCAGAATGTAGCTAAGGAAATAGTGCAGAAGGCGATAATCAACAGTAAGATTTCCCACTCCATACCGTTGCTGGGCATATTTGGAACTTGCCTGAGTTCTCTTTTGTTCCATTGTGTTTCTGTCAAACCGACAGAGAGAAACATACGCATCATATTTAGAAATATTGCCCCATTCACACAATTTGTTGGGACAAAACTTTTCACCATTAAAGGGGATATTCAAAATTTCTCCGATGGTTTTGGTATTTAACCGAATGGTTTTACCCTTAACTCTAGATACTAGCAGTTTTCCCTCTTGAGTAAGATTGCAATAAAAAACCCTAACCAAGTCTGGATAAACAGAACCTTTGTAACCTATAAACTCTTCAACATGTTGTGCTTTGAGTAACCTAGGAAAGTTAAAGTCAGAGAAAGAGTCTAAGGTACCGTACTTTGGGATAATAAGGCGCTTGTCAGAGTAGATTGTGCGAAAATGATCAATTTCTTCTGGTGTGTGTAGAAGTCGGGATAGATCTGTGATGTTAGGATTCCTTGTTCGTTTTGGTGAAGGACCTACTGCTGCATGCTTGGTTCGTGGTCCTCGTTTGCGAGCATCCATGGTGAGAAAGGAGATTTTTGGGGAAAAATGGGTTTTAGAGAAAATGGGAGATTTGTGAGAAATCTGAAGAGTAATGACAAGAGAGAAGCAAAGAGGGATGTGGTTTGCTAGGTTGGGTGAATGGGTAAGTGAGGGAAAGGAGGATGGATGAGTTTTTTTTTGAGAGAAGAGAGAAGGAACTAGAGCTGTATTCGAATACCAAAATAGAGAATAAACCTAAAACGTGAATCAGCTTTTATATCTGGGCAAAAACGCGAAGGTGTATTCTACTACACCTTCTTGTATTCGAATACAAGTTTTTCTGGGAATGTATATTCGACTACACCAATGTGTATTCGACTACACACGCACAGTTTTGCTTAAAAATTGAATTTTTTTATGACAATCGCATCATGTAATCCACAAATTCATATATCAAAAATCAATAATCATTAAATGACAAACTATGTATATCATACAATGTTTAAAGATCATTTTCATTCAAAATACCAAGTTCTCTTCGGATTTTATAAAATGAGTCTTTAGGTAATGGTTTTGTAAATATATCAGCCAATTGATTGTGTGTGTCAACAAATGTTACCTCAATATTACCTTTAAGCACATGATCCCGTAGAAAGTGATGTCGGATATCGATGTGTTTAGTTCTAGAGTGCATGATTGGATTCTTTGAGATGTTTATTGCGCTTGTGTTATCACATCTTAAGGGAATGCATCCGAGATCAACTCCATAGTCATGCAATTACTGTTTGAGCTAGAGAATCTGGGCACAACAGATTCCTGCTGCAATGTATTCAACTTCAATAGTACTAAGTGCAACACAAGCTTGCTTTTTACAAGACCATGAAACTAGTGCATTTCCTAAGACATGGCACGTGCCGCTGGTGCTTTTACGGTTTGTTTTGCATCCCGCATAATCCGAATCAGAGTATCCAACTAGGCTACATATGCTACCCTTGGGATACCATAGGCCTACATTTGTCGTTCCTTTCAGATACTTCATAATTCTTTTAACAACTACTAGATGTGATTCTTTTGGGTCTGCCTGAAATCTTGCACACAAACAAACACTAAACATGATATCTGGTCGGCTGGCCATTAGATATAATAATGATCCAATCATACCTCGATATTTGGATATGTCGATTGAAATTCCTGATGCATCTTTATCAACATATGTTCCGGAGCCCATTGGAGTTGTACTTTCTTTGCAATTCTCCATTTCAAATTTCATTAGTAATTCTTTACAATATTTGGCTTGATTGATGAAGATGCCGTGCTCAAGTTGCTTGAGATGAAGTCTAAGAAAATAGTTTAATTTTCCCATCATGGACATTTCGAATTCTCCTTGCATTATTGAAGAGAATTCTTCACATATGTCCCTATTGGTTGATCCAAATATTATATCATCAATATAAATTTGAACCAATAATGTGTGACCATTTTCTCTTTTGACAAATAACGTTTTATCAACCTCTCCTTTGTCAAATCCTCGTTCACATAAAAAGGTGCTTAATCTGTCATACCAAGCTCTTGGAGCTTGTTTTAGACCATAAAGAGCCTTTTTCAATTTGTAAACGTGTGAGGGATTTTTGGAATCTTCAAATCCAAGGTGCTGCTTGACATAGACTTCTTCATTTATGTACCCATTGAGAAAGGCACTTTTCACGTCCATTTGATATAGCTCAAAATTCATGGAACAAGCATATGCTAATAGTAGACGTATTGCCTCTAATGTTGCTACCGGAGCAAATGTTTCGTCAAAGTCTATCCCTTCCTCTTGATTGTATCCTTTAGCGACCAATCTAGCTTTGTTGTGAACAACTATGCCATTCTCATCTAGTTTATTTTTAAACACCCATTTTGTACCAATGATGTGTTTATTTCCAGGATTAGGAACAAGTTCCCAAACTTGGCTTCTTTCAAATAGATTGAGTTCTTCTTGCATGGCAAGTATCCATTACTCATCTTTAAGTGCTTCACCAATTTTGGAGGGTTCGATTTGAGAAACAAACGCCATGTTTAAGCAAGCATCTTGCAATTTTAATCTTGTTGTGACTCCTTTATTTATATCACCTATGATGTTATCAATAGGGTGATATCTATGGGTTCTCCATTCTTTAGGAAGATCATCACTTTGCCTTTCAATATTGACTCCACTTTCTTGTTGTGGTTGATTAGTTTGATGTTCTTTGCTTGGATCATCACTTTAAAAAACATCATCATCACAAGAAATAATATTTCCCTCTTTTATAGGGTTAGTTTCCTCAAAAGTTACATGCATTGATTCTTCAACTAATAAAGTTCTTTTATTAAAAATTCTAAATGCTTTACTAGATAAAGAGTAACCGAGAAATATACCTTCATCAAATTTTCCAAGGTTGTCTTTACTGTTATTTAACAGAAAACACTTACATCCAAAAATGTGGAAGTGAGAGATATTGGGTTTTCTACCTTTGTAAAGTTCATATGGAGTTTTCTTAAGAATTGGCCTAATGATTACCCAGTTGGAAACATAGCATACTGTGTTTACAACATCTGCCCAAAAGTATTTTGGTAGATTTGAGTCGCTTAGCATAGTTCTAGCAAGCTCTACCACGGATCTATTCTTTCTCTCAACGACCCCATTTTGTTGTGGTGTTCTTGGTGCAGAAAAATTGTGAAAAATGCCATTTTCTTCACAAAATTCTTCAAATGAAGTATTTTGAAATTCCCTTCCATGATCACTTCTAATTGATACAATTTTGGCAGATTGTTCGTTTTGGACTAGCTTGGCATAGTTTTTAAATGCCTTAAAAGCTTCATTTTTATTTGCCAAAAATAAGGTCCAAGTGAACCTTGAGTAATCATCAACAATAACTAGTCCATATGAGTTTCCACAAAGACTTTTGGTTCTTGATGGACCAAACAAGTCCATATGTATCAATTGTAGTGGTCTAGAGGTTGAAATGACATTTTTAGGTTTGAAATAACTTTTTGTTTGTTTGTCTTTTTGACAAGCGTCACATAATTTATCCTTTATAAATTTCATTTTTGGTAAGCCTACAACAAGATCATGCTTGACCAATTTGTTTAAATGATCCATGTGAATATGAGCAAATCTCTTATGCCATAGCAAAGCATCATTATTGTCGCTAACCAAAAGACATTTCATTTTTAAGGGTAAATCTTCAAAATTAAGTATGAAAATGTTTTTGAAACGCTTACCGACAAACTGAGTTTCATTTGTAGCTTCATTTTGGATGATGCACTCATCTTTATTAACAACTATCTTTTATCCTTTGTCACAAAGCTGGCTGATGCTTATGGGATTATGTTTTAGACCTTCAACATATAAGACATCTTCAATCGAGAAGGATGGTGTTGTACCGACTTTTCCAATGCCTAAAATTTTTCCTTTGTTGCTGTCTCCGTACACTACATGTCCCTTTGACTCATGTGTTAAAGCTGAAAATTTTGTTAAATCACCCGTCATGTGATTGGAGCAGCCACTATCTAAGTACCACTTGTTTGAAGTCTCTTGTTTGCATACCTACAAAATTGAAATCAAACTTTATTAGGTACCCAATGTGCTTTGGGTCCTTGATGGTTAGTACCTTTCTTTACCCATATGTAATGCCCTTTTGGAACACTAATGTTTCTAATATGACATGTATTAGGTGTATGACCATGAAGACCACAATAAGAACAAATAGGATTAAATCTACTATTAATAGCATATGTATGAGATTTATTTTGAATAATTTTCTTATTATAAAGATCATCCTTTTTCATAACTATAATCTTTTCTTGATTAGATTGACTACTTGCTTTAACAAAAATAGTTTTGTTCAAATTTGGTTTATCAAATTTTGAATATCCAAGACCACTTTTGTCATTTGAGTATCTTTGCATATTTAAAACATTTTCCAATCCTAATTGTCCCTTTTCGTACCGTTCAATCGCACTATTTAATTGAACAATTTTGAAAGAGAGGAATCACATTTATTGCATGCAAAATTCTGTTTTAGTTTTTCAGAATTTTTCTCCATAATATCAACTTTTTCTTGTAAACTTGAGATTTGTTTCTTTTGTGTTGATACTAGTTTACACAGATTTTTACATTCAATAAGTAATTCCTTTATTGCGTTTTGAGCATCATTGTATTCTATAATTAATTCATTATTAGTCTTATTATAATGAGGAGAGTCTATATTACTAACCTCATCTTCATCATCTGATTGATGTGAGGCCATTAATGCAACGTTGGCGCATTCTTCACTTTCTGTTTCTGAAGATGAACTTACTTCATTGTCTTCCCAAGCTATGTATGCCTTCTTGAAGTCTTTCTTTTAGTTGACATTCTTCTTAGCAAGATTTGGGCAATCTGCTTTAATATGTCCTTGTTTTCCACATTCAAAGCAAGTGAAGTTTTGATTTGATGTAGAATTATCTTTCTTCTTGAAGCTTTTCTTTTTGAATGTTCTATCATTTTTAAGAAACTTACCAAATTTCTTAACAAGAAGGATAATATTTTCATCTTCATCTGAATCATTGTCTTTGATTTGTTCTCTTGATTCGGTCTTTAAAGCAATATTTTTGGTCTTCTTTTCTTGACTTTCATTTTGTTCTAGCCTTCCAAGTTCGATTTCGTGCTCTTGAAGTTTTCCAAATAGTGCAGAAAGAGACATTTTGGATAGGCTTTGCTTTTCGGATATTGCTGTAACTTTTGGTTGCCAGGCCCTTGTCAATGACATTAGTACTTTTAGATTTAGTTCATCATTGGTGAAGATTTTTCCAAGTGCTGTCAAGTGATTGATTTGTTAAGTGGGAGAACCTTTTCTGCAAGTCTATAATAGACTCTCCGGGCTGCATTCGAAACAACTCATATTCTTGTGATAGTGTGTTGAGTTTAGATCTTTTTACCTCAATGGTGCCTTCATGAGTTATTTCCAGCGTATCCCATATTTCTTTTGTTGTTTTGCAGTGAGATATCCGGAAAAATTCATCAATTCCTAGTGCAGATTGCAATATATTTTTAGCCTTCTTATCAAACAACACTTTTCTTTTATCATCACCAGTCCAAGATTTTTTTATCTTAATTTCTTCTTTGTTATTGATAACAACTTTTGGAATATGAGGCCCATTTTCAACTGCATCCCATATTTCATCTCCTTGTGCTTCAAGATATGCTTGCATACGTATTTTCTAGAAATGGTAGTGCTCTCCAACAAAACATGGTGGCTTGGTACTGCTACCACCATCTCTAAAAACAGGTTGTGCGGAAGCCATGTATATTTGATCGAGGAGTAAGTTACCTTAACCCGCTCTGATACCAAATGTAAGGACATAAGTACACCTAAGAGGGGGGGTGAATTAGGTGTAAGTAAATTCTCTTGTTTTTAGTGATATGGTAGTTGGATTTTCTGTGTTTAAGAAAAAGCTTAATGATAAACTGCAGTAAGTAAATGGACTTTGAGATTTATCCTGGTTCCCCTTAGAACCAAGGGTACGTCCAGTCCTCTTGCACACCACAAGAGATTAATTCAATACTTGTCAGAAAATGTACAACTCCCACCCTGGAATTCTTGCTACAAATCTTCTAACAATACTTCTAAGATAGCACACCACTATCTTAGATTAAGCTATCTTGTACAAATGATACAATAAGGTTTGAATGAGTCTAAGATGTGGTATATTGATAAACAACTCAATAGCAATTCAAGTACTTGAGAACTATTAGAATGATATGAAAATCTAATGCAAGTACTTAGAAAAATCAGAATTTTGTTCAAGGTTGTTTAATGAATTAATTCAAGGATTGTTAATTTTTTATTTGAAGTTATGGGGTATTTAAACTCCATAAAACACCCCTTCAGATTCGTAGCCATTGATCCAAGAGGTTTGATGAAAAATTACAATGTTCTAGAGCCATCCCAGATCTGAAAAATTGTAATGTTTCCAGGTGTATTCGAATACAATACATGTGTATTCGAATACACGTCTTTGTAACGTTCAAAAAATTCAAATTTTACATCTTGTATTCGAATACACATTGGTGTAGTCGAATACAGATTAGTGAATTTTAGCCTCTGACTTAACTTGTATTTGACTACAAATCTGTGTAGTTGAATACACATATAGGAAATTTGGCCACTGACTTGAAGTGTATTCGACTACACATTGTTGTAGTCGAATACAACATTTAAATTTTTGCCTCTGACTTAAGTTGTATTCGAATACAACATGGTGTATTCGAATACACTTATGTACTTAGTCAAAAATATGATTTTTAAATACTTTGTTAATGTGGTTTGGACTTTTGAAACTATTTTAAATGCATGTATAAATGTGACTTGTTCTCATGTACTTGAAGTATTGGTTAGTATCATATACCTTTACATTTTATCATCTATTGTTTGGATTTGAAGCTTATTATGAAGCTTATTGATCTTCTTTTAGATCTTGTTGCATCGTCCATAATCGGTGGTCTTTGTCGTCATAAAAAATATGTAGTTTACATTAGTCATATTTTTTTGTCTTATTCCTGTAACAAACATGATATATTTGTATTTATTTATAATTTTTTTTTTGCTCAAATTAAGAGGGAAGAAAACAATCACGAATATTAAATATTTTTTACATGAAACCTTGTTTGGTATTGGTCCCTTTTGAAAAACCAAACGAAGGTCTAAAATAAATAATTGTTATTACCATTTCATTTCATATTAGTTCTTTTGTAACTTTTCATGATAGGCATGAGAAATACACTACAACAATAATCGTATAGTACTATTGAAGGTTGAGAAAGCTTTTAGTATGGATAATTAACCAACAAGGTACTAATATATTAATGCATAAACATTAAAGTAGAATATGTTAAACGTTTATCTATATAAGCACAAATAATTATATCATTTATTTCACATTTTCACCATCATCAATTTTCTATTCTTATTTTTTTGTTATATGTGTCTCATTTGCAATATTTATTTATTTTTTGATGAATCATTTGCAATACTTTTAAGTTTCAAATTATTTGTCATTTTAGGTGTCGCGTCTGATTTGTCCGCGAAAAAAAGAAATCGCCAATTAGATAAAATCTAAAGTAAAGTTCTTGAACAAAAACAAATGGATTCGGAAGTCGATTATGACTAGAGAAAATAATACTACCCAATAGGGGTGGGCAAAATTCAGTTATGCTTGAAAACTGAACCGAACTGAACCAAACTGGTTTTCAATTTGAAAAAAACCAAACCGAACCGATTTTCAGTTTACAAAACTGTACTGAACTAGTTCTATAAACCAATTAACCGATTTAATACTCCAAACCAAACTGAACTGGTTCTATAACCCCATTTCAACAACCACTCCACTCCATGAACTTGAACACCCTCAGAAAACGCCAAAATCTTATAGCAAGCACTAAGCAAAAATGGGAAGGTGAACTTGTCAAGAACAACACCCATCACAACAACCATGTAAACGTAAATAAAGATTGCTTCTTTACCTAACCCAGATGAAGCACACCCTGTAATTAGAGAGTTTTACACGTGGCTCCATCATCTTCCTTGAAAACATTTAAAGCGTAGTTCAAACTTTCATGGGTACCTATTTGAACACAAGCAACAATGAAGTTATGAAAAATACTTTTCTTCATCATGTCACAATGTAACTGTGTCAATTCATTGAGGGTTTTGCAGTTTTGAAGTAACATATTGGGTGGTGATGAGTTTTCTGCCATTTGGATAGTGGGAAGTAAGAGAACATGTGATGGATGAAAGGTTGCAGCCATTGGTGTGTGTGGCAACACAAAAAGTCAGAATCAAAATGCATCTGTTAGAAGAGGGAAGGCGAAGGTATATCATAAATGCATAAGCTTAATTTCAATTTTAGGGTTCTGATTTTGATTTTAGGGTTTTGAGATTTTTGTAGAATTAAAATTTAAAACTAAATTATGGTTACAGGGCACCTATATTTTCTAAAATCAGTTCAGTTTTTTAGTTAAAAAAAACTGATTTTGAAATAAAGTTGGTTTTTAATTTTTTTGAATCAGTTTAGTTTAAAAATTGGTTCGGTTCAGTTCTATAAATCAATTCAATTTTTGGTTTTTTTTTGCCCACCCCTACTACCCTACATCGTTCGTTAAAACGGTTACTCTATAATTAATTATATACATATTATTTATTTAATTAATTATTTATTTTTACCCCTAAAAATAATTAAAAAAAGAAAATAAATTATTTACATTAGAATAAAAAGGAAAAATATTTTTTTATTAATTGGGTTCGACAAGAAAAAACCTTTACTCCTACGTATCCCCAGGTGCAATAAGGAAATCAAAACACATGTAGTTCTTGGGTAGAAAATATTTATGTGTGTTGTACGATATTTATTACTTTATTTTAATTGTTTTTTATTTATATATGTATCAAAAAATGTGATAATAATAATAAATGAGATGATTGTTCATTAATTATATCTTCTATTTTTGTTTTAAAGTAAAGAAAAATTGATTTTTGTTAGAAATTAACGTAACATGGTAGTATGTGAATGAGAAAGATGGACGCGACGATGAAGCAACCTATTAAAGTATTTGCTCATACATTGTTGGATCTGTTGCGACCCAAAGGCCATCAACGATTGAATGTGAGTGATGTGGTGGGGCGAGCGAGGATGAATTGCATCCGACGACAAGAACAATTAGTTATAATCTTAAGAGAAAAACTATTTATTCATTGTTATGATTTTCTTTTAGTTATTTGATAAAGACGTGATATGAGTTTTCTATTATATTACAATTGGGTGGAGTGAAATTTGTTTTCTTGGTTTATGAACATTAATTAATTATTATTTTTACAATTCTTCTGTTGCAAAGAAAACAATTTTAATAAACAACTTTAAAAAATTGAAAGCTTAACATATGAGTTTATTTTTTGCATTAAAAAAAAATATTTTTTAAAAGGATGCGATACAAAGACTAAAAAACAGAAAATTAGAGAAAACAAAGACTAAAAAGCAGAAAATTAGAAAAAAGAAAGTGATACCTTAATGCTGAATTGGTTTCTTGCGGGATTGATTTTTCCAAGATTGGATCCCCTTATCATCTTTTGCCAATTATTCTCTCTTCCATTTTATTTTTGTGTGCTCTCAATTGTGCTCCGACTTGTCCTCCTTTCCTACTCTTGTTGTCGACTATTTATAGACTTTTTTGTTGTAGATTACAAAACACAAGATAATAAGTGTCAATTGATTACCATGAATCTGTTACTTTTCGGTTTCTTTTCATTTAATTGGCCACAATTATACTGATTGTTATTACCATTGATTTGTTTTTTTCGGTTTCATTTCTATTCAATTGATCATCATTATATTCATTTCTTTTCATTTAATTTGTCATTACTATTGATTTTTATTACTATTGATAATCGTTATAATGATTTTTATTATTATTAATCCATTTATTTAACTAAATACATTTGTTTTTTAATTTTTAATTTTTTTTATTTTAGAAAATAGTGTAAATTTCCGAAAAGGAATCAGAGATAAATAGAAACCAATCACATCCATGACTTTCTAAAATTTAAAGGTCTAACTATTTATTTTTATTATTATTTTAATCATTATTATTTTTTTATTAAGTTTTTTGTATATTTAATAAAAATCTTAAAGTAGTGGGAAAAATCAGGTGTCAACATCTACCCCTCTTTACTTAGAATTTACATTAAGAATCAAAGTAAGTGATATGTAAAGATGACAACTCTAATTTTATCTGAAATATAATTTTCGTATGTCTTTTACCCAATTTCAAGATACTACTCGTTTTCTCAACTTTGGGTGTCAATCGTTTTCTCAGCTTTGGGTGCGAGTCATTTTCTCGACTTCAACATGCAGGTCATTTTCTCGGCTTCAACATGCGGGTCGTTTTCTCGGCTTCGAGTGCGAGTCATTTTCCCAACTTCAACATGCAGGTCGTTTCAACGGCTTTAGATGTGAGTCGTTTTCTCAAATTCAAGATGCATGTCATTTTCTCGGTTTCGGGTGCGAATCATTTTTTCGGCTTCAACATGTGGGTCGTTTTCTCGGCTTTTGCTTGCAAGTCGTTTACCCGGCTTCAATATGCGGGTCGTTTTCACGGTTTAGGGTTTTCTTGACTTCAACATGCGGGTCGTTTCCTCGACTTCGGGTGCGAGTCGTTTTCCCGGTTTCCACATGTGGGTCGTTTTCTCGGCTTTAAATTTATAAAATTTCTTAAATCGATGAATGAATGAATATTTTGGTTTTTATTAATATTTTTATTGGACACGACCATTCAAATCATGAATGATAAAAAGAACTTATATTTATTCTTGAACTTGTTATCTTTGATCTCTCTTTTGTCCTCTTCTATTTTATCCTTTTCTTTGTTTTGTTCTTCCTTTTTTTTTTTTTGGACAAGAACTAATATTGTGATCTTCAGTTGGATCTCAAGTTGTTGTTTGTCTTGTACTGTAAACAACCTTTATTCTCGTGTTATAGTTCAATCCATATTGTTGATCATGTTCTTTTGAGTATATATTCTTTATTTTTGTTCTCGTTGTTGTTGTTGTTGTTTTTCTTCTCCTCCTAGGATTCCCTTTCAAGTTTTCAACACAACACATATTTATTATTTTTTTGGTATCCTAATTTTTGCCTAGATCGCCCTTTCGGGTTTTCAACCCAACAGATATTTTTTGTGTATCAGAATTTTTGTCTAGGTTGCCCTTTCAGGTTTTCAACGTAGCGAGTATATTTTTCTTTTGTACCCTAATTTTTGCCTAGGTTGTTCTTTCAGATATTCAACCTAGCGAGGGATTTTTTTTATACCCTAATCTTCGCATAGGTCGCTTTTTCAGGTTTTCAACCTAGCGGATAATCATTTTTATTTTTTTGTACCCAAATTTTTTCTTAGGTTGCCTCTTTCAGGTTTTCAATCTAGCGAGTATTCATTATTTAAGCAAAATAATTTTTTACAGCGTCTGAGTGTACATGGAGAGCTAAATTTTTCCATCCATATTCATAAGGATCAAAGCTCCACTTGACAAAGTTTTCTTCACGACAAATGGGCCCTCATAATTAGGATTCCATTTCACAGGATAATCCTTTTAAATGGGTAAGATCCTTTTTTAGCATAAGGTCTCCTTCTCGAAACTCTCAAGGAAGATTTTTTCTCGTACACTTTTTTATGTCTTTTCTGATAATATTGTCCATGGCATAAGAGTGCCAACCATTTTTCTTTAATTAGGTTGAATTGATCGAAATGGGTTTGTACCCATTCCGACTCCTATAGTTTGACTTCCATTAATACTCTTAGCGAGGAGACTTCTACTTCAATGGGTAGCACAACCTCCATCCCATATACTAGGCAAAAAGGGGTTGCCCCAATTGAAGTGCATATCGAGGTGCGATACCCGGGTAGTGCAAATGACAACATCTCATATCAATCTTTGTATGTTACAACCATTTTCTGAATAACTTTTCCTTTTTTATGTTTTTATGTTACAATCTTCATTCCACACAACTGTTTGATTTTTTTTCATAAAAGTTTAAATATCGATTCACAAGTGGTAGTTAGTTATGAAATAAATCTTGAAATATTATTTAGTCTCCCAAGAAAACCGCGAACCTTTATCTCTGTACTTTGGTGAGGCATTTAAAAAATGGCTCGAACTTTATCTAGGTCGACCTTTATTATTTTCTGACTAACCACAAATTCTAACAATTTATCCGACCGTACGCCTAAAGTGCATTTCAAGGGGTTTAGTTTTAGCTTGAACTTTCATAATCTTTCAAAGAATTTCTTAAGAGAAATCACATGTTTTTCTTTTGTTTATGACTTAGCAATCATGTCATCTACATAAACTCGTATCTCTTTATGTATCATGTCATGGAATAGAGTTACCATAGCTCTTTGGTAGGTTGCCCCAACATTCTTTAGACCAAAAGGCATTGCCTAGTAACACAATGTTCCTTAAGGGGTGACAAAAGTTGTTTTTCCATATCTTCGGCTGCCATCTTGATTTGATTATATCTTGAGCAACCATCCGTAAAGGAAAAAAAGGGAATGGCGAGTCATATTGTCATCCAAAAATCAATGTGAGGTAATGGGAAATCATCTTCAGGACTGGCTTTGTTAAGGTCCCTATAGTCAACACAAATTCGAACTTTGCTATCTTTTTTCAGCACCGGTACAATATTTTCTATCCAATGGGAATAATTTGCCACAACGAGGAACCCAGTGTCAAATTGTTTTTTTTACGTCTTCCCTGATTTTTAATGACATATCGGGCTTTATTCGCCTTAATTTTTGTTTAACCGATGAAAAATCGGGTATTAAGGGAAATTTATGCCTCACTGTGCTATTATCCAATCCATACATATCTTGATATGACGACGCAAAAATATCTTTGTATTCATGTAGGAGTTGGATTAGTTCATGATATTCTTTTTTCTTTAAGATAGTTCCAACTTTAATTTCCTTTCTATTTTCTTTTTTCCCTAGATTAATCACTTTTATTGATTCCTTATGGGGCATAATGCCCTTGGCTTCTTGTTATACCGATTTAAACAATTCTAGGGGAAATTCATAATCTTCTTAATTATCTTTTATTGCCTAATTAGTAAGATGGTCAAAGTTATTTGGCGGGATTTTAGTACAATCATATGTGAATTAATTATTCTCAAATATGGAAATTGCATTGGATACTATATGCTACTTGATTGTCTCCAAATTCTTGATTTTTGCTTTTGCATCATATGGACGAACCTAATTAGCATCACCGATCGAAATATCATCTTCAGCTACTACAATATGAATCTTGTTTTTCTTTCATGCACTTTGGAAACTATGTTGAATGTCACATATGGGAATCATTTTGGTTCTAGGGTCTCGATTTTAAATCCGAGATAACCTTTTTATTTATTTTTTTGTGTGGACAATCTTCGCTTGTCAACTTTGGTTGGTTCATAATCTAAACCCCATTTATCTCTATTCTCATGAAGTTTTATCAGTCCTTTAAGTCGTTCTTCATTCTTCCCCAAATCTTGTCATTAATGATGCCCTCTAATGAACATGAATATAACCACCATAATAGTTGTGTTTGATAGATATGGATATATTTTTGTCATCTCAGCGTAAGCAATGTCCATAATTTCTAGGGTTTGGAAGGCGGTCTCCATAGCTTACTTTATCGTCTCAACTTACCGTGAAAGTTCAATTTATCCCATCACTTCTCTATGAATCCCATCGAAAGCTTTAACAAAGGACTCTTGATATCATATGATCGAGGCACATTACTAATATGTGCAACACTTTGTTATGGCCTCTTTCTTCAACGGGCAGTTCATCATCTATGAAGATTAGGTGACTATTAGTAGTAATGTTATTTATGATACCTCCAATATTTGTCAAAAGTGATATCTTGAGTGATGTGGGGTTCATTTAGTATTTTCAATAATATCTTCTTATGGGACTGAGAATTTATCAGCAAATATATCAACAAAATTCATGTGGGGCGGTCTAGCTCTTATATTAGAGGCTGAAGGCAAGTCATCCCAGGTTTTAAATCAGAGGATGATGGTCAGTCATCCCTTCTCTTATCAGAGGAAGTGGGTCAATGCCCCATCTCTTAAAGAACAGTGTAAGACCCTTAATTTTAAATCCTAAATTATACAATTTTAGGGTATTGTGTGTAGAATTTCTCAGACTTTTAGCCAATTTTTGGTATTTAGTGGGTTAAATGCCAAAAATATATTTTTGGAAAATTGGATTAAAATTATTTGAGAAGAATAATTTATTTAGATTACGAAGAATGTAATTCCGGACAGTTTAGTTAAAAATATCACTTGTTGCTGAAACTTTCAATTGAGTTGCGATGAGAATGGATATTTTTATTAAATTAGATTGGGATGTGAATGAAGTGAGGTGTGTAAGAGTTGTTAGACATTCGTTTGAGTTTAGTTTTAAGTATAATATATATATATATATATATAGTATTATAAGTTATATATATAGATATGATGGAAAGGAAAAGGATAAAAAAGAAAAGGAAACAGAGGAATATACTCGTCTCCCTGCCTCGCGAATGCAAGCTTCTTTCTTCTTTCTTCCTTCTCCCTTCTTTTCTTCTTTTACTTTCTTTTGCTCAAGAATAGAAACCCAGGGCTTAGTGGGGAAGAAAGCAAGGATTTCTCAGCTTCATACTTCCTCGTTGTTTCGAAAACGAAGAAAAACGGTATTAGGGATTTCAAAACCATCAAACATAAACCTCCCCATTTCATCTAGATCTAAGCTTCGTTTCGCGAAGAGATAGAAGGGAAAGTTGCTCACTACCACGCTACGGTGCTAGGGAACCAACTTTGGAAACGACGTTGCGAGCGGAGATTTTATTGGATTTACTCGCGGTACCGTAATCGCACGTTAAAGCTAACGTGAAGGTAAGGGTTCCTTCCAAACTTTTAGTTTGCATTTAGGAAATTACTTGTGATTTTGTGGAATAGAAATTTGATGTATTTGAAGTGTACATTTGTGGAAAATAAATTTAATGTGTTTGAGTTTTCAAATAAATGAGTTTGAGTTGAAGTTGAAGTTTATGTTAATTTCTTTATTTTTTTCTCCTTTTGATTCTTGATTCTGTTTTAGTTGCTTAACTTGATTGAAATCTGGAATTTATGTGGTGATGGCTTCATCAATTCATTTTTTATGGAGAAGAGATTGAAATAAAATGTTGCACTCAAGATGCTTGATGTTATGTTTAGCTTGATTGGATTTTGTTTTTCATGACTTAACTTGATTTTAATGGATGCTTAATTCATTTGCCTTGGTTAATCCTTCTCTAGATACATTTCTAGTAGCGAATACATGAATTTCATTTAAGCTTTTAAGTGGAATTCTAAATCCATAACTAAATTAACATTGGATGTTCCTTTGAGATTAATGATAAGTTAAACCCAAGAATTGTTGAATCCCTTGGATTGTTGTTATAAATCATTGTTTTCAATTATATTTGTTTATGTTTATGTAGTTAGCTCCTTAAGTCTCGAAAAGGAATCGAGACCGTTGGCACCGAGTTAGCGGTGCGGAGAACTTTGATATATTAATGTTGTTGTGGTGATTAATGTTTGAAAATTTGTGGTGATTGATGATTGAACTTGGTATGGATTTTGTGGTGTTTAAATTGATCGAATTTAATGTAAATTGTGGATTAAATTTGATATGTTTTAGTGGTGGGTTGTGATGATTTGTGGTTGTCGTGTTTGACATGTTCATAACTAATATTTATAAATTTTGAGATGTGTTTGTGTGGATTTTGTAGAAAATGAATTGATGAAATTTGGTAGTTTAGGTGTAAAAATGTGGAATTTTGAAATTGGGTGAGTTATGATTGAATTGTTGAAATTTAATTGAGGTGCTATATGTGTGTTGTGGAATTGAATTAATTGAATTTGGTGTGAATTTGAGGTAATTAAATTTGATGTATTTGAGTTACGTAATGAGTTATTTTCAAATAAATGAGTTTGAACTGAAGTTAAAATTTTACAAAAAATTTTGCGTTGTTAAAGTTGTGAAAAAGTTCAAATTTTAACTAAGTTAAAGAGTTTGAGCAAAACGATAGATTGAAATTAACAATGGTTTGAGTTTAAAATGTTACTCTTTTAATTACTCTTTGATTGAGTTTAAAAAGAAAAAAAAAAGTTTAATGCATTTTATTAACTCAAAAATTTCAGTGCTTTAATAGTCGAGTGTGTGTATGGGAAATTTTGACAATATTTGTTTTATTTAGTTTTAATTAAATAATATAGATTATTTGGTTTTAAAACTTTGGTGTGTGAGAAAGATTTAATTTTGAGAATTTTGTTGTGTTTGGATTAGTTTTATCGTAAACAAATTGTTATAAATATTCATGTTTATGTAGTTAGCTCTTTGAGTCTCAAAAAGGAATCGAGACCGTTGGTACCGAGTTAGCAGTGGGGAGAACTCTGATATATTAATGTTTGTTTTGAGAATCGTTTTTGAGTTAAATGAGTATTAAAAATGGTGAATCTTTTAATATCTCGGTTTACTTAATGTTTGTAGTGAAAATTGTTTAAGTTAAATGAGTATTAAGAATGGGGAATCTCTTAATATCTACGCTTACTTAATGGTGTTTGTCCGTGAGGGACTACCCCCTGATATATTCTGTTTGTCTGTGAGAAACTGCACAGGTGTTTGTCCGTGAGAGACTACACCCTGGTAAATTGTGTTTGTCCGTGAGAGACTGCACAGGTGTTTGTCCGTGAGAGACTACACCCTGGTAAATTGTGTTTGTCCGTGGGAGACTGCACAGGTGTTTGTCCGTGAGAGACTGCACAGGTGTTTGTCCGTGAGAGACTACACCCTGGTAAATTGTGTTTGTCCGTGAGAGACTGCACAAGTGTTTGTTCGTGAGAGACTACGCCCTAGTAAATTGTGTTTGTCCGTGAGAGACTGCGCAGGTGTTTGTCTGTGAGAGACTACACCCTGGTAAATTGTGTTTGTCCGTGAGAGACAACACAGGTGTTTGTCCGTGAGAGACTACACCCTGGTAAATTATGTTTGTCCATGAGAGACTGCACTCGTGTTCGTTCGTGAGAAACTGTACGTTTAGGATTTACACCTCTCGCGGAGGGTTTTGTTTAGAATTGTGTGATAGCATGTTTGATTGCAAAACTATTTCGAAGCTCACGATGTTGTGGTGATTTTGTTATAAGTGTTATGTGTTATGTTTTGGAATTGTGTGATAGCTTGTTTGATTGCAAAACTATTTCGAAACTCATGATGTTGTAGTGATTGTGTTATAAGTGCTAAGTGTTATGTTTTGGAATTGTGTGATAGAATGTTTGATTGCAAAGCTATTTCGAAGTTCATGATGTTGTAGTGATTGTGTTGAAATTGCTAAGTGTTAAGATTTGGAGTTGTGTATGAATGTGATTGAGTTAGTTTATGTATTTTTGGAAGAATAAGCAGGGAAGTCGATTTCCCAATCGATTTGATGAGTTACAGGGACTTCGCTAATTTGACAATCGATTTTGTAATATGTTTTTCAAAACCATTTAAGAAATCGATTTGGAAATCGATTGGTAGGTATCCTGTTTTCGTGAATCATGAAAATATATTGAATCAATCGATTTGGCCATTATAGTAGCTCAGCTATTTGGACAAAATCGATTTGGCAATCGATTGGATTTGTTACAGGGGCTCAGCTATTCATTCAATTGATTGCCCAATCGATTGATTTAAGCCCAGAGTTCAAATTTTTCAGAACAACCTTCAAGCAATCGATTTCCCAATCGATTTGCTTAGTGGAAACTCACATTTTGAGTTAAATAATCGTTTGCTCAATTGGTTCATCAATGGATTGGTTAGTTGTTTATTACTTGATTGATTTAAGACTTATTTTGATTTCATTTTTATTGGGCAAGTATTATATGAACTTTTAGCATATGGAAAACCCTTTTAAGGTGCATGCTAAGTTGAAAAGTTATTTGTGCATTTGAAAACTTAAATGTTATGTGTTAATTGTTAATTTCGGTTGGTGACCCTTTACAACTATTGTGGAAATTTGGGCTTTTCCCTCAGATGAGAACCAGGACCATCCTACCGGTCCGTACCCTGTGGATGGGGATGTAGTTGGAAACACCTGGCTAGAGCTATGTTAGGAGGATCTTGCGGGGCGCGTGAAGATCTCTCAGGATGTATAGTTTTTGTGGAATGATCAAATTAGGTTGATGTATAGGGACTAGATGTCTTCTTTTGGATTGGGTTTATTTTAAATTGGAAGACTGTACCTATACTAATATTGTCGGCATGACAGTTTATTTTCGATGGGTTCCATGTACCATTTTTTTGAGGTGTAAATACTTTGGATTCATATTTCGAAAAACTATTCCGCTGCTTATAAATTATAATGACTTAAATATTTATCCAAATGTATTTCCTTATTTATTTCTCTGTTTTATTTTAATTTCTTTTGAAAAAAAAATACACCCTCGCTTTGAAAATCGGGGTGTTACAAACAGGGTGTGGGTTAGTGTCTCAATTTTAAATTTAACCACGAAATATAAAATATCGTGAATGCATTTAATGAATGAACATTTTTCTTCATTTTCATGTTTTTTAATTTTTTTTCAATCATTTTTTTATTTATTTCACCTCTTTATGAACATGATCCTTGATTCATGGATGAAAAATTTGCACCACTTTAAATAAATGGTGGTGATTGTCCTTTTGTTCTTTAAAGAGATTTTTTCTTACAACAACGACTTGATCTTTAGTTGCCCTTGCTTTACATGTAAAGACATTATACTAGTTTTGGCCTCTTGACATTCACATATTTTGTGCCCTAACATATGATTATCATAAAACTGTATTTTGACAAAAAAGATGTATGACACAAGAAAGTAGTGAGGGAAGATTCAGACAATGATTTTCAATGAGAAAATCCATGGTACAAAAAAATGATTCATAGAAATAAAAGAAGATAAGGTGACCTCCAATGGGTAAATGATCCAATTTGTTAGTAGTATTTCATAAAAGAAGTGTGTTAATCACACATGCCACAATTTCAATCATGTTGTTAACATACTTTGGAAAATATGATTTGCTCCAATCTATATTCACAACCTTTCGGAATATGTCCAACTTCGAGCTATATTCTTTGGTCATCCTTTTTTAGATTCTCAAACTAGTGATCTTTTTTTCATTCTATATTTTTTTGTGGCCCTAATTTTCAACCTAACGGGATTTTTTTCTTCTAACTTTTTCCTAGGCCGCCTTGTTGGGTTTTTGACCTACCAAGTCTTCATTGGTTTTTGCACCCTTATTTTTTTCTAGGTCGCCCTTTCGGGTTTTTTCCCTAATGAGTTTTTATTCATATTTTTATACCCTAATTTTTGCCTAGGTCATCCTTTTAGATTTTCATCCTAGCGGGTCTTCATTTAAATGTAACACTTTTGAAGCATCAATGTGTGCAGGTAGTGATAAGTTTTCCTAATCCATATTGGTGTGGATCAAAACCATACATGAAATTATTTTTTTGGCATTGGGACTTGTATATTGGGAGTCCACTGTAGTAACAGTATCAATTATAAGGAAGGGGGTTTTAGTAATAATTGCCTCTTTATAAAATTCCTGTTTAATAATTTAAAGTTTAACTAAAGATTGATCTTGGTTATAAATATTGATTTTGGTTAGTGTAAAACAACAATATTAATTTTATCAATATAAAATCTAATTGTAAAGCATATAATAAATAGAGATAGAGATAGAGATAGAGATAGAGATAGAGATAGAGATAGAGATAGAGATAGAGATAGAGATAGAGATAGAGATAGATATAGATATAGATATAGATATAGATATAGATATAGATATAGATATAGATATAGATATAGATATAGATATAGATATAGATATAGATATAGATATAGATATAGATATAGATATAGATATAGATATAGATAGAGATATAGATAGAGATATAGATAGAGATATAGATATAGATAGAGATATAGATATAGATATAGATATAGATATAGATACAGATACAGATACAGATACAGATACAGATACAGATACAGATACAGATACAGATACAGATACAGATACAGATACAGATACAGATACAGATACAGATACAGATACAGATACAGATACAGATACAGATACAGATACAGATACAGATACAGATACAGATACAGATACAGATACAGATAGAGGTAGAGGTAGAGGTAGAGGTAGAGGTAGAGGTAGAGGTAGAGGTAGAGGTAGAGGTAGAGGTAGAGGTAGAGGTAGAGGTAGAGGTAGAGGTAGAGGTAGAGGTAGAGGTAGAGGTAGAGGTAGAGGTAGAGGTAGAGGTAGAGGTAGAGGTGGAGGTAGAGGTAGAGGTGGAGGTGGAGGTGGAGGTGGAGGTAGAGGTGGAGGTAGAGGTGGAGGTGGAGGTAGAGGTAGAGGTAGAGGTGGAGGTGGAGGTGGAGGTGGAGGTAGAGGTAGAGGTAGGTCAAGATCGTTCTTGGTTTTCACGGATCAATCTTGATCTTTACAGAGTTTCTGCCTTTCTTCCTAGAAAAGATTTTTTTTTCACTAGTTTACCTTAGACTATTTCATAATGGATTTTGCAAGCTACCTTTTAGAACTTAAAAGGACTTTTACACACTACTCAAATTATGTTATCCAAAATAGCCTTGAGTTAGAAAGTAATAATTTTGGCAATATTAGAATCCAATATTGTTCAACTCTTGTTTGAGAAAAATAGATTCTATATTTAGAACTCAATTATTACTGATTCTAACATAACACAAAGAAAGAGACTATCAGTGTGAGAATGATTCTGACAAGCTTGAGTATGATTGATTGAATTATGCTTTGCTTGGAACTTTGAGTTGTGTCTTGTTCTTCGTCTTGAAGTCATATTTATAGGCATCAGGAGAGCTTAGGACAGCTCATATATCCCTTGAAATAAGGCCAGTTGTCATGAGGAAGTAGATGGATAATATCAACCCAAAAGCAAGAGTGTTCAAGCTGAAACCAGGAACATTCTTCACATCTAAGATCGATATTTGAATTTGGAATAAAATGATTTTGTACTTGTGGTTCTAACAATTGTCTGAGATGATTTTTGTCTTTTAAGTCAAGTGTGCAGGTCTTAATTGAAAGTATAACTTTAGTGTACTTTACAGCCTGTGATTGGTACTTGCATTTTCCTCACTTGAAGAATGATATTGCTTTGTTCTTTTTATGAAGCATGTCTTTGATCATTCAAATTCAGGAAGAATACTAACTTAGATTGATCCTTGCTTATTCTTGATGAAGGTATGAGATGAGTAAAGCTACCATGATCCAATCTTTCACTAAGAAAACTTATCATTCTTGTTTAACACATATGTGGAGAACATTCTTCATTTTCCAAAACTATCTCAAGAACGACCTTGGTTTTACTAAAGTATGTCAAGAACAATCTTCTTTTTACTGAGGTGAGTCAAGAACAATCTTGGTTTAATGAGATTTGCCTTCAAATACTTGATACCTAACTTGTTTTGACACACTCAAATACACATGTTAAATACCAAAACACTTAGAATCATAATTAGAATTCTTAATTAACCTTTTGTTTAGTTATCATCAAAACATTAATTTGAGATTTTGTCTTAACAATTTCCACTTTTTTTGATGATGATAAACATGTTAATTTAGATTTTAATTTTGATTCTAATAATAATGTGCTAAACATGTTAATAATAATGCGATAAACATGTTAAAGAGTTTAAAAAACTAACTCCCACTCAATATGTGCTAAACATTTGAACCAAATAATGATTTTTCATTAATATCACAAAAAGTTCTTTGATCATTACAAGGTTGTTCAAAACAAAAAAATACAAGTAGATATATAAAAGACAGCTACATATTAGTTTTTAAAATCTAAGACACTTCTCCCCCTTTGTCATAGCAAAAAGGAATAAGAGAGTAAAGCTAAAAACAATAAATCAAAAGGACAAAGAAGGTGAAGATGCTTCAGATGATGGAGATAATGAAGGCTGAGGAACTTCTAGAATTGTGGGGGGGGGGGGGAGGATTTGGCATAGGTGGTTCGAGGCCAAACATGGGAGCAACCTAATTTGTTATCCAGTTCCTCAAAATTGCTTGGTCTTTATTCTGATAAGCTTGTCGTGCAATGATAGTCTGTAGAGCAGCAAAAATACTAGGAATTTTCTTAGAAGCTCTAGTGGATTCCTTTTCCAGTTTGATCCTATTGGAGGGACACTGATGATCATAAATTGGAGTGCTTTGGGAAGGAGCAGCAGAGGTGCAAAAAGTGGACAGAGTGGCAAAAGTAGTATTGATATGAGGAATAGAGTTGGGAGACGAGTGATGGCAAATAAAGGGGCTAACTGTATCCAAATCAAGAAAAGCCAAGTATTGACTTATTCCAAAGAGTGATGAAGATGTAGTTTTTTGGGGTAAGACAAAAACTAGAAACATTTTTGAAGTGTGTTGAACTGGATGTGTAGGACATAAATTTTCTTGAGAAGATGGACTTGTGAATGGTGGAAGTAGGCAGCATGAATCAAATTTTGGAAAACATTTGGAAGCGGATAACTTTTTTCAGCATTTGGGTGTGGTGAAGAACGATCTTAAGGTGTAGTCGGGTTGTGTACTTCAGAGATTCGTTCATACTTTTTTCTTTTGTTGGTGGAAGATTGATTGATGGCAAATTGGGGTGACGGTGGAATGGTGGTAATTTGTTTCATATGGGAGATATTCTTAGATGAGAATTTTGAAATCTTGATGATGGAGGGTTCAATCATGAGAGGAATCTGAAAGTGTCTAAATTTTTTTGTCAAAACCATGCCATACGGGACAATGTTTCTCTTATAGTCTTTTTGGATGGCAACAATCATGTGTTAGATTATCAGATAGGGAAAATTTATCTTCGTAAAATGAAGAAGGTGATAGATGACTAGAGCATCATTATGAGAAACGAATTCTTGGCTGCCACAGTGGAGTAAAATATTGTGTCAGCTAACGCTATTAAAATTTTTGGGAAGGGGTTTCAGATTAGCAGAGAGATGTTTGGTTTATCCATCAATAACCAGCTCTTGGAACACGTCTTCTTTTGAGATGTTTAAGGTTGTGTACCAATCTTTTCCAAAGATTGTTACTCCTTTAGATGCTAATTTCAGAATTTCAGCTAAAATTAGAAGGTCAAGAAAATTTTCAATTCCTTTCAAAGTGAAGACTATAAGAGAGTTGTCTGCAAATGCTTCAGCTTTGCAATAGAAAGCTCGAATGACTTATGGGTAATAGCAATCAGATATTTTGAGGAAATCAGTCTAGCCAAGTGCATCAGTATGATGCTGAATGGAGACACCTTCTATTTGAAGATTCTTAAAATCAAAAACTCGCCCACTGCCAATAGGACGTTGAGCCCATTTTTCAGAAAAAAAGTGTTTAAATTTTTTAGGAAATCAGAAGTGGAATACAAACTTTGATAGAAGAATGGCAGGTGGATGTTTTAATGTTTTTTGGTTTGGAAGGATTTGTGGTTTTGTGGATTGGAGGTTGAAGAGGAGAACGTTCTTGAGCTGGTAGTTTGGTTGACGGACGATCTTGAGGTGGAAGTTGATATGAGGAATGTTCTTAAGGTGGGAGTGGATTCGAAGAACGTTCTTGAGGTGGGTTTTTCTTTTGGGATTTTTTGGGATTTTTTAGTTTTTTGGAGGCCAAAAACTGTGTAAGTGTTAAGGGAGATTTAGATTTAGGATTTTTTGATTTAGATTTAGAAGGTGTGACTATGGTTGGAGGATGTTTGAAAGGAGAATTTGGGGAATTTGAATGAGTTTTTGGAGTTGTTGGGGTTATTGAAGCTTTTGGGGATTTTGGTATTTCTAGGGACGTTGGTTTAGAGGGTTGTGATGTGGGAACAACTTGTGATTGAGGAATATGTTCGTCTAGAAGATGAAGTGTTGGTACTGGGGTTTTGAGTTTTTTTAAGATGGGGTGGGCATTGACTGATGGAAGGGGGAGGACATTGATATAATGAAGGAAGCACGGTTGAGATAGGTTGAGGACAGGATTCTGGAGATGAAGACATATAGTCTGAGAACGTTTTCTCTGAGGATGAGTGTGGAGGTGTTACTCTTGGTGGACGAGATGGTGAACGAACAAGATATGGTGAAGGTGAAAAAGAAGATGATGGTGGTGGTGATTTGGGATTTTTGTGTGCCATGATTTTTGTACGAGCCATGTTTTAAAAATAATGGGAGCTTGAGGAAGAAGAAGATAAGAGATGAGTTTTGCAGAAGAAAAAAAATTGAAAAATAAGAGATGAGAAAGTGACAATTTTGATTTGGTTGCAGTTGATTAAGAAGTGGATGGAGTGCCACGCGTGTGATTGACTTGATAGGGCCGTTAAGCATTGGGAAGGAGGAAATAGAAATCATGTAGCTTACTGAAAAGTCTTCAAGTTGATTCTTAATCCATAAGACTTGAGAGCAACAATTTGCTGCTAAGACATATTCAGCTTCAGTGGTTGATAGAGCAATTGTGTTTTGCTTCCTACATGACCAACTTATCAAGGCTTCCTCTAGGAACGGACATGCAACACTTGTGCTTTTTCTTTCCACTTTATCATCAGCATATTCGGCATCACAGTAAGCTGCAAAATCAAAATGAGAGCATTTGTTATACCAAAGGCCAAGATTAGTAGTACCTATGAGATAACGAAAAATTCTTTTGACTGTTGTTAAGTGAGACTCTTATGGTGAAGATTGAAACCTAGCACACAAGCATATTGTGAAAACAATGTCAGGTGTACTTGCAGTTAGATAAAGTAATGAGTCAGTCATACCTCTATACTCCTTTTCAGAGATTGATTGTCCATTTTCATCTTTATCTGATGAGGATGATGGGTGCATCAGAGTAATCATAATTTTGGGTTCACTCATTTTATATTTCTTTAAAAGATCCTTCATATATTTTTCTTGACAAATGAAAATGCCATTTATGTGTTGTTTGATTTGTAAACCAAGAAAATATCTCAATTCTCCCATCATACTCATTTCAAATTCATTTTGCATGAGATTTGAAAATTGCTCACACATTTTTTCATTTGTTGATCCAAAAATAACATCATCAACATACACTTGTACTATGAGTAAATCACTTTTATTTGTTTTGTTAAAAAGTGTTGTGTCAATGTTTCCATGGGAAAAATTATTTTTCATAAAAAAATGAACTTAATCTTTCATACCAAGCTCTAGGAGCTTGTTTTAAACCATATAAGGCTTTGGTGAGTTTTAAAACATGATTTGGTTTCTTTTTATCTTCAAAGCCTGGAGGTTGATGAATATAAACTTGTTCATTCAAAAAACCATTTAAAAAAGCACTTTTAACATCCATTTGAAAAGTTTGATGCTTTTATATGATGCATATGCAAGGAGGATTCATATGGCTTCTAACCTTGCAACTTGAGCAACTAACCTTGCTTTGTTTCTTACAACTTTTCCTTCTTCATCTAGCTTATTTCTAAAGACCCATCATATTCCAATAATTGATTGATCTTGTGGATCTAGAACAAGGGTTCATAATTCATTTTTCTCAAATTGAAGAAGTTCTTATTTCATCGCATTGATCCAACATTGATTAATTATTGCTTCTTTAACATTCTTTTTTTATTACCATCAGATGTATCTCCAATAATTTGATTTGGAGGATGATCACTTATTAATTTCCAGCTTCTAGGATGAGTTTGAAACGGAGATTGTTTATCTAACTCGTTTTCCTGGAGAATGAGCTGCTGTGTTTGCTCAGATTGATCTTCCTCCTCATCATCTTTCTTTTTTAACTCAAGATCATCAAATTCATCAAATAAAATGTGCATGTTGATTTCAACGGTTTTAGTTCTCAAATTAAAAATACGATATTTCTTGGATTATGTTGAATATCCTAAGAATATAGATTTATTTGATTTTGCATCAAATTTTCCTAAGTTATCTTTGTTGTTTAAAATGTAACAATAACATCCAAAGATATGAAAATATGAAATGTTTGGTTTTCTATTTTTCCAGATTTCATAGGGTGTTTTGTTTATCACTTTTCCAATTGAAACACGATTCAAAATATAGCAAGAAGTATTAATAGCTTCAGCCCAGAAATACTTTTCAACATTGGATTCTTCCAAGATTGTTCTTTCCATCTCTTGCAAAGTTCTATTTTTCCTTTCAACAACTCCATTTTTTTTGAGGAGTTCTTGCACAAGATAGATTATGAGATATTCCAAGTTCATCAAAAAATGTTTTGAATGAAGCATCGATGAATTCACCCCCATGATCACTCCTTACAGTGATGATGTTGGATTCCTTTTCATTTTGAACTTTTTTACAAAAAAAATTTGAAGGCATCAAAAGCAAAATCTTTTTGTTTCAAAAATAACACCCATGTGTATCTAGAGAAATCATCAACAATCACAAATCCATATTTCATTCCTCCTAAACTGGTGGTTTTGAAGGGATGAAAAAGATCAATCTAAAGTAGTTCCAAAGGTTTCTTAGTTGATATAAACTCTTTTGGAAGAAAGCTACTTTTAACCTATTTCCCTTTTGTACAAGCTTCAAATAATTTATCTTTTTCAAAGTTTATTTTAGGAAGTCCTCTAACAAGATCTAATTGTGATAATTTGGAAATTGTTTTCATACTTAAATGTCCAGTTCTCTTAGGCCATATCCATTTGTCTTTATTTATGGACATGAGGCAAGATTAAATTGGTAATTATTCAATGTATAAAATGTTAAGATTTTTATTTCTGGATGCAGAAAAAATGATTTCTCCAGAATTTGCCATTCTCACTTCACATATGTTTGGTTTAAAAATAACTTCACATATGTTTTGTTTTAGGAAGTCCTATAACAAGATCTAATTGTGATAATTTTGAAATTGTTTTCATACTTAAATGTCTAGTTCTCTTAGGCCATATCCATTTGTCTTTATTTATTGACATGAGGCAAGATACAACTGGTAATTCTTCAATGTATAAAATGTTAAGATTTTTATTTCTAGATGCAGAAAACATGATTTCTCCAATATTTTCCATTCTCACTTCACATATGTTTGGTTTAAAAATAAATTCAAAACCATTATCACAGAGTTGACTAAGGCTGAGAAAGTTATGCTTCAATCCTTCAACATATTGAATGTCATTGATTTTGGCATAATTTACTTTACCTATGATTTTGGCTTGACCATTATTTCCAAATGTTATAGATACTCCATCTTGTTGGATAAATGACATGAAGCAATCCTTGTCACCCGTCATATGCCTTGAACAGCCACTGTCCAAAAACCATGGCCTTTTCTTGTCATCTTGGGATCCATCCTGCATGATATACTATATCATTTTTAGATACCCACTTGATCTTGGGTCCTGAGGAGTTAGTCTTAAAATCTAATTCCTATAAATGTTGTTTCAAAATAGCCAATTTTTGACCAAGAAGAATATACAGTGGTTTGTTTTGAAAAATGTTTTCTCTTTCTCTTCTTTTTCCTTGTGAAATTTTTCTTTAAAAGAACTACACTTTTGAATGAGAAAATTTGAATCATTTAGAAAATTGTCAAATTCAGTTTCCATTTGTTTACATACAAGACATGGTTCAGAATTTGTAACCTCTATATCTTCAATGTTTCCCATCAAACACACGTTTGCTTCTTCAGGTTCGTCTATTTTTCATTCATCAGAATCATCCCAGGTTTCCATCATTGACTTCTTTTTGAAAGGAAATTTCTTTGGCACCTTTTTGTTTAATGGACATTCAATTTTGTAATATCCTTGTTTGTTGCAGCCAAAGCAAGTGATTTTGCTTTTATCTATTTCAATTTTGAATTCCTTTTCATTTGGAGATCCCTTTTTGATTTGATATCTTCTCCTCATCATTCTTTATATTTTTCTTGTGAAAAGAGCAATTTCTTCATCAATATCTTCTTAGCCATCTTCTGAATCACTTTTCTCATTTGTTTTTTTTTTTGAATATTTGGTACGCTTTGAGATTCTTTTAAGGCTATTATTTTGTCTTTATTTATAGGTTTATCTCCCATTAACAGTACTTTATGCGCCCTTAGATTTTCGATAAGTTCTTCTTAGCCCAATACCTCAAGATTTTTGGCTTGGCTTAAAGCTGTCACCATTGGTCTCCATATGATTGGAAGACATCTCATGATCTTTCTTACCCTGTCTTGTATTGAATAAGCTTTGCCAAGAGAGCGCATTTCATTCACTATAGTTGTGAATGTTGAGTACATTTCATCAATAGTTTCTCCTTCATTCATTTCAAATAATTTGAACTTTCGAATGCCAATGTCAATTCTTGTTTTCTTAACATGGCTTGTTCCCTCATGGTGAGTTTGCAATGTGTCCCATACTTTCTTGGTCGTATCACATTCATCTACTCTTTCACTTTCTTCCCTGCTTGAAGCACATGATAAAAATAATTGATCTTTTGAGTTAAGAAGTACCTTAGATCTTTGATCTGTTGTCCAATTTTCTTCTTTCTTTTTAGCGGATGTTGAATTGTTTTGATCTGTTCTTGGTATGAAGTCTCCATCTGTAATGATTCTCCACATACCAGTATCTTGTGATTTCAAGAACAATTGCATTTTACATTTCCAAAAATAATAATCTGAGCCATCAAAGTATGATGGTCTGTTTGAAGACCCTCCTTCAGCAATATATTTAGCTTTTGACATTGTCTTCCTGAATCTTTTGCTCCAACAATTTTTGGATGTTTTAATCCTTAGAGAGTAGCTCTGATGTCAATTCTAGTATTAATATCAATTATAAGGAAATGGGTTTTAATTATAATTGCCTCTATATAAAAATCTTGTTTAAAAATTGAAAGTTTAACTCGAGATTGATCTTGTTTATAAATGAAGATTGATCTTGGTTAGTGTAAAACAGCAATATCAATTTTATCAATATAAAATCTAATTGTAATGCATATAATAAATAGATATAGAGATAGAGATATCACACAAGCATGTATTTTGGTCATCCAAACACGGGTTACGTCCAGTCCTCACAAATGTGTGATTTTTCCATTAAGTGATTAAATCAAAATCGTTCTTGGTTTTCTCGGATCAATTTTGATCTTTACACATTTTCTACCTTTCTATCTAGAAAAGATTTTTTTCACAGGTTTACCTTACAACATTTCAGAAATGATTTAACAAACTACCATTTAGAACATAAAAGGATTTTTACACACTACTCAAGCTATACTATCAAAAATAGCCTTGAGTTGCAAAGTAATGATTTTGAGAGTATTAGAATTTGAGTATTGCTCAACTCTTGTTTGAGAAATAGATTCTATATTTAGAACTCAATTATTACAGATTATAACACAACACAAAGAAAGAGACTACAAGTGTGATAATGACTCTAACATGCTTGAGTATCATTGAATGAATTATGTTTTGCTTGGCACTTTGAGTTGTGTCTTGTTCTTCATCTTGAAGTTGTATTTATAGGCTTCAAGAGAGCTTAGGACAGCTCATATTTCCGTTTAAATAAGGCTAGTTGTCATGAGGAAGTAGATGGATAAAATCTACCAAAAAGCAAGAGTGTTTAAGATGAACCCCGGAACATTCATGACATCCAAGATCCATCTTTGAATTTGGATATGAACTGATTTGGTACTTGTGGTTCTGACAGTTGTCTGAGATTATTTATGTCTTTAAAGTCAACTATGGAGGTCTTGATTGAAAGTATAACTTCAGTGTACTTTATTGTCTGTGAATTTGTACTTGCACTTGCCTCACTTGAAGAATGATCTTACTTTGTTCTTTTTATGAAGCATGTCTTTGATCCTTCAAATTCTGGAAAAATATTGACTTATATTGATCCTTGCTTATTCTTGATGAAGGTATGAGATGAGTAAAGCTACCCGGATTCAATCTTTCACAAAAAAAAATGATCATTCTTGTTTAAGACATATGTAGAGAACGTTCTTCGTTTTCCAGAAATATCTCAAGAATGATTTTTGTTTTACTAAAGTATGTCAGAAACGACCTTCGTTTTACTAAATTGAGTCAAGAACAATCTTCGTTTAACTATTTTTTGCTTTCTTGATTTTAATGAGATTTTCCTTGAAATACTTGATACCTAACTTGTGTTGACACATTCAAATACACATGCGAAATACGAAAACACTTAGAATCATACTTAGAATTCTTAATTAACCTTTTGTTTAGTTATCATCAAAACATTAATTTGAGATTTTGTCTTCACATCCACTTGGCATGCGAGTCTTTTTAGATATGCGAAATCTTCTTAAACGCTAATTCTTTCTTTTGAAGCTCTAAAGTTCATATGTTCTTCTTTTTAGATCTTTCGAAATAATTGTCTATAACATGAGGAAGTCAACATTTCTCTTGAATTGAATTCAGTCGGTCAACAAATATCATTACTCTTGATAAAATAATTTTGTTTGGGTAGGTCACACTGCCTTTATTCTATATAATAAGAACCAACGGGGTGCCCCAATTGTAGTCTAATACTCATGGAGGGTATTCTACAGTTACGAGATAATGCTTTGTCCGAGAACTTTCCATCTAGCTTTACTTATACATTTGATAGTAATAAGTAGATTCGTGACTTTCATTCTTGTGAATGACTATTCTTCATCATAATTTACTTTGAATATTGAAGATACAGTAGCTATGACCAGCTAGTTGATTATATTATTGAGGGACATGATGGAAAATCATCATCTTCTTATTCCAGCTTTTCCATTATTGATTTAGTTGATTGAGGATTACATTCAAGTCTCATATACTTTCAACATCTTCATTTTCGATTTGTAGGCGGCTAGAATACCCACAGTACAAACTTCAAATTCCCCACGTGATTGATATATTTAAAACACATCTAGACAAAGACTAAGATTAAAAAAACCACTAATCTAGGGGGATTAACGTGACATTAATCTTATGCCCCAACATATCGAAGTCCATCCAGATAGTGAGTTTTATTTATATCGTTCTCACATTCAGTGGAATTTATAACATGATTGAAATTATGTATGAGATTTTAGCAAACTTATATATGAATGGACTGCTTCTAAATATGCTTGGTATATGGTTTAAAGAAGAGAAAGAAAAATAATGTTTGGTAAGAGATTCTGAAATATATGATGGGTGAGAATGTAAAAGGATACAATACAAAATGCATTTATTGATATTCAAAATATTGAGGAACAAAAGCGTATCGATTATACTATAAAGTATCGTGAAACTTTAAGCACATCAATATGATCAATATTTTAGGATAAAATTAAATAACATTAACGATCATGAGGAAACTTGATAATATTTCCATTGTTGACCTTGTCCCTTGGATATATATAAGAGAACATAGTCAATGTCTTTAAAGTTGTGTTTAACCAAGGTATTTCTTCAATAGTCATCAACAATTCATACAAAATTTGCCATTTTTAGATTGATGACATCAAATAATAAGCGGTAGTGATGAAAGTTCAACCTAGAAGACCCAACTTCTAGAGATTTACTTGTGGCGAAAGCCAAGGAAGTATGTTCATGACTCAAAAGTAGGGGGTGTACTATGAATATGAATCTAATTAGTATCATGTTCAAATCTTGGGGACAAGTGACTTGAGATAGAGTATAACCAAAAAGTAGACTAAAAGGTGACAATTGTTAGACTTACGAAATCAAGGGGTAACACATGAGTTCTTCGTGATATATTTTTTTTCATGAAGGATCCCCATGATTTCAAGTATCGAGCATTTGTAAGATTTCCAATCTTTTAGCCATAGGATTTTTCAGCGATGTAAATATTAGATATAAATAGGGTAGGTTATTTTTTCTTCTAAAATATGCATGTGACCTACATAGTTCTTTTCTTATTTAATTGCGCTACGGTCTTTAACGTGAACCTCCAGTATGGGTGGCTCTATATTTATAAATTGGTTCCAATAGCACACAACTCAATTTTAAAATATTAAACCAATTAATAGGTAAACTATGAAAATAGATATATTATAGAAAATGTCAACTCTAGGTGAGACTTTCATGACAACCACACAAGATGTATATCCAAAAGATTATCATTACACAGTCTTGACGTATCTTAGGTTGCAATCAGCCCAAGTGTAGAGCTCACTCATAAGTTTGTGAATAGTGTTAGGATGTAGATAAAAGTAAATAAAATAAAATAAATCATCACAATGAAAATAAATTGCAAAACACATATAATAATATTCATAAGAAGAAGAACAACAAGTAGAAAAAGAAGAAGAAGAAGTACAACTAATCATAAGCAGGAAAAATGCATCAAAGGAAAAAACTGATCAAAAGTAGAAAACACATCAGAGGGAAAAACTGTTAAAAAGCAGAAAAAAGCATTAATAGTAAGATTGATTAGAAATAGGAAAACACATAAGAAATGGTTTAGGGAAATCACTAATTTAGTAATTCTCTTTGTTAACCCCCATTTCTTTACTATTGAGTGCATCATATTCATCAGACAAACATATGTATAATAGATAACTCTGAAAGAGTGAAATTAAATATTTTTAAAATTTTCTATATGTTAAATCTCATTTTTAAGACCCATTGCCAATTGTGTAGAATATTGGAACTGGAACCATACACTTTAATAAAAACATAAAAAAATAAAATTAAAAAAAAAATAAAAACAAAAATAAAAACAAAACAGGTAGATAATAATGAATAATAAGTTAGAAACCCAAATGGAATTGTGATTTTCTTCATTCCTTTTAGTATCATCTCGAGCGAAATTCCTTCAAACTTTTATGGAATATTTCAATAATTAATCACTTAAGAAATCTTCATGTGTTAAGCTTGACCCTTTGCTTAGTCTTTGAATTGTGGGGCTTAGAACATTCATTGTGAAAGAAAACATCTAAGGTTAGGGCTTTTCCTTTTGAAATCAAGTTATACGTTAATCTTTGTACGAGTGGTCTATATATTTATTCTTGGAATTTTGTGTGATTATGTATTTATAATTTTATTGTAAAAATGGTACGTAACTTAAAAAAAATTAGTGTTTTTTATTATATATCCGTGTGATTCATGTATAAAGGAATAACTTTTAGTAGATAATCACATGTAAGAAGGAAAGGAATATTTTTTTTTTTAAAATATAGATAATCAAGTCATAATAAAAAATTAATACTTTTGTGTATTGTAAAATGTAAGATGCCTATATGTATGTGACTAATTTGTTAAAATATGATGTTTTTTTCAGTGAACAATTGATGAAAAGGTAAATGGTGCTACTTGTGTTGTGATATTTAAATGTTATAGTTTAATAATTAATTTTTCAATCGTTATAAAAAAATTGATTAATTTTCTAGGCTAACTATTTTGCCACGTAGAATTTCTTTCAAAATAACGTAATCCGTATTGTTTTAAAAAAAATTGACATTATTTAGTTAACGCCTTAGATCAAAATTCAAGGTGTTTACATCTAATAATTTTTTTTTTTGAACACACGTAAAATAAGTTTTCACCTTTACTTTAATGCATCAGGCATGCAAATAGACCCGCATTTACAAATCCGATGGCAACAATTCCCTTTGTAAGGAAAACAAAGAATAGCACAAATCTTATCTTCATCACATTTATAAGCAATTCCTATGATGTAACACATAAGATAGGAGGGTTATTAAAATAGGATACAACAAATCTTGTATTAGATAAAGAAATTTATTTGAAATGGATTAGGGGGAAAATCTCACCGGCGCTTACATAATTTACTACATTAAGTAAGGAAAGAAATAAGATGATAACATAAACAAATTTGAGAATTTTAGTCATATTTTTGGTCTTATTCTTGTAACAAACATATGATATATTTTTATCTATTTATAATTGTTTTTTTTTTGCTCAAATTGAAAGGGAAGAAAACAATCACAAATATCAAAATTCTTTTACACGAAACCTTGTTTTGTGTTTGTCCCTTTTGGAAAATCAAACGAGGTTCTAAAATAAATAATTGTTATTAACATTTCATTTCACATTAGTTCTTTTATAACTTTTCATGATAGGCAACGGAAAAACACCACAACAATAATCTTAAAGTACAATTTAACGTTTAGAAGGATTTTAAAAGGGCAATAAACTAACAAGGTACTAATATATTAATGCATAAATTTAAAGTAGAATATAATAAACGTTAATCTATATAAGCACAAATAATTATATGATTCCTTCCATATTTTCACCATCATCCATTTTGCTATTCTTATTTTTACTCACTCCACCTACGATTATGTGTGTCATTTGCGATATTTATTTATTTTTTGACGAATCATTTGTAATATATTTATATCTTAAATTATTTTTCATTTCATAGTTGTAGTAATAATCAATATGTATCTAGAATATTGTAATAAATTTATATATTGTATTATGTCAAAAGCAATTGTTTAATAAATCATGAATACAAACTTAAAAATCATTGTAACGATATATATAATAAATAGTATACAAGCATCATCTGATGTACACAATTAGAATCAGATTACAGACTTACACAACAACAATATAGAGCTCTATCATCTGTTTCCCGAACTCCCAGCCTCAATTCATCTTATACAATATATTACATAGAAAATAGGGGGTGAGATAATAATATCAGCGAGTTCTATAAAAAAAAATTAAAAAAAAAATAACAAAACTAAGCGTAGTTCTAAGACAGTTCTAGGCCAAACATTTAAAGTCAGTTATAGGCCTTATGGTTGTAGTGTTTTATATAGGTGATATGGCCATGACCCTAATTAACATCCGAATTGTTTTACCATTACCCATCGTTTTTGGCTTGTAACAAACCGAAAATGTCCCACCATATATTCTTGGCCATAATTACCATGTCTTGTATATGCAATGCATACTGGACATCTTGTATGCAATCCATAATGAACATTTTGCTCATATTTATGAAATGCATATCATGGATGCCAAACAAGTTACATCATCAATCAAATGTAAATAATTAGTTAAATTCATCGACTAACATGAACTTATCACTATGATTCTAGTTAAACATCATAACCATATTCAAATTAGAGGCAGTAATTAGTAACATGTTCAAATCAAAGACAACAAGATTAGAGGCACATTCTGATCATAGACATCATAATTGATTCATACTTGGATCAGAGGCAAACTTTGATCAGAGGAAACTTGGATGAGAGGCCGCATAACATGAGGCAAATTCTAACCAGTGGCAAAATGATTAGAGGCAAACTTTGATAAAAGGAACATGATCGAAGGAGCATGGATCAGAGGTTGCATGACAAGAAGCAAATTTTGACCAGAGGCAGCATGATATGAGGTAGAAGAAGAAGAAAAGAATTAGAGGTAGAAGAAGAAGAAGAAGAATATAATTTCAGGTAGAAGAAGAAGAAGAGAATAATATGTTATAACCAAATTAGAAATAGGAAAAACACTTCGGAGGAAAATACAAATCAAAAAAAGAAAACACATCAGAGGCTAAAGCTGTTAAAAAGCAGAAGAAGAAAAAAAAAGCATTAAAAGACAAATTGATCAGAAGTAGGAAGATACATTAGAGAGGGTTTAGAGAAACACATTAATTTAGTAATTCTCCCATCACAATTAACCCTCATTTCTTAAATCTTTAACACATCATAATCATCACACAAACATATGCAAAATGGATTATTTTAAAAGAGTGAAATAAAGTCTTTTAACATTTCCTATATGCTAAATCTCACAATTGTAAGACCCATAGTCGATTGTGTAGAATATGGATACAAATTTGTACATCTTAATAAAAAAAAAAGGTATATAATAATGAATAATAAGTTATAATCATCATCATAAATGGAAATTACATTCACAAATATAATTTATAACTCATTCAATAGATTCATAAAATATTACATCATGCAAATAAACTACAATTGTGTGATTACAATATAAATTAAAAACATCAAATTTCAACTCCACAAGTCTGGAACTTATCTTCTTATGCTAAATTTGTATCCCATGTTCCTCCAACTACTATATAAAAATAAATGGAGTGAGATAAAATATCTTTGTGAGCTATGAAAATAAAAGGGAGGAGAAATTTTAAAATATTTTTATCATAAATATGCATAAAACATGAAAACATTATGTATCTCAAGCTAAATCTCTCAGCTTCAATTTCCACAAAAGATTAACTTAAAACATTCTATTTTTCTTCATAATTTTGAAAAATAAATGAATGACCTCAAATCTTTTTCTTGGAATAAAGAAAAGTCGTCCAATTATCCTTATCACCAAGACAAGTGAGACCTGATTGGTAAAAGTTGTTTGGCAAAACCCCAACTAGTATCTTGATTGTTCTCCTTTACCTGTTATTCCATGTCTGGAACTACGTGTATGACCCACCGTGAAAAACACAATGCACTTAAGATGTTATGCATCTACTGCCTTTGTAATGCTATCTATGAAATCCTTCATTAATCCATAATATTTATAAATAACTTAGAATTATATTGAAAGTGAAGTGAGAATTAAATCCTAAATCCTTGATTAGTAATTGGAACCAGATGCAGACAGAGCTAAAGGAAAAACTCCAGACCAAGGGTAGCACAATTTGGAGCAGCAGATCAACAGCGTCATGACAAGAGTCATGCTCTAACAAAAGGCATCATGACCAAGTGTGCATGGATCAAAGGTAGCATGATTAGAGGCAAACTCTTATTAGAGACAACATAAGCAGAGTTAAAGGATAGGTTACCAGAACTAGAGTTCGAGGATACGTGACCAGAAGTAGAGTCAGACAATACGTGACCAGAGACAGCGTATGAGGATAATTGATTAGAGGTAAATTTAGAGGATACACGATCAGAAGATGAATTAAAGGATTCGAGATCACAGAAACTTGGATCTGAGGTAGCATGATGAGAGGATCAAAGGCAGCATGAACATAGGAACTTAGAGTTGAGGCAGTATGATTAAAGGAACTAGGATATGAGGCAACATGATTAGAGGAACTTGGAATCGAGGCAATGTGATCAAAGGAAGATACAAGACAAAAAACCAGAGGCAAAATGAAAGGATAAAATTAGGAGCAATGAAGAAGAAAATCAGAGGCAAAGTAGAAAAGAGGCAATAAATCACTAGAATCATAAAATAGCTAAAAGAGGCGAAAATAGAAAGAGAGATCAGAGGTAGAAATACTCTCAGTTGAGAAATGGCATCAGAGGCAACATTCTCGAAAACATAAGTAAATCATCTGAGGTAGAATGCCGAAATTAGGATTTAGAAATCATAGGAAGCAATCAAGAAGAACATTATAAGCAAAAAAAGAGAAGGCACTAGGGTGTACATATTAGTTCCATTATAAGCTACGCATCTAAATAGTCCTTAATCGTATTTTCCTAGATTCCTAACCAACTTATCAACACAATTAAAATAACAACATGCATGACAATTAAGTACAATTCTAGGTACATATTTGAATACAAGCCTATTTCATAAGTCAGCAACAAAAACAGCATGTCTATATTCGAATACAGTTATGTATTCGACTACACATAATTCAGCAGCAAAAACAGCATGTCTATATTTGAATACAACATTATGTATTCGACAACACATAAGTTAGTAGCTAAAATAGGATGTCTATATTCGAATACAACCTTTTGTATTCGAATACACCTCAAAAAACAACTAAAAAAACAGCAAAATTCAGCTTTTAAAAGGGTTTCGAAATCAATCAACACTTACACAGAAATCCAAACAATCACACTTAGCAATTATAACACAACCACCATGACAACTTGAGTTTTGAAAAGGTTTTACAATCAATCATACTTACACACAAATCCAAAACATTCACACTTAGCAATTATAACACAATCACCATGACAACTTGGGTTTCGAAAAGGTGTCGAAATCAATCACACTTACACGCAAATCTAAAACATTCACACTTAGCAATTATAGCACAACCACAGCATCCACTTGAGTTCAAACACTCAATCATAAACTTGAATCAAACTTGACTTGCGTGCCAAGCACCCTAATGCAATGGTTTTTTATGCCATAATGCATGCACTCGGAATTCTAAACCAAAACCCTCCTCGAAACACCGTCAATCGTAATTGTACCGCTATTCACAGGCCGAAGTACTAAATTACCTAGGTGCTACCTATCACAGGTCAGCACGATTTACTAAAAACGTTAATCGTAAATGTACCAGCTATCACAGGCCGAAGTACTATTTACCGACGTGACACCTATCACGGGTCAGTACGATTTACCAAAAATGTGTAGTCTATCGCAGACCTTACACGATGCGACAATCCCCGCAAGGATAAGATGAACCAACAAATCACATGGAATCATCTTGTGGCCTATCCGGTCACCACTATCACGTGGCCCATCCGGTCGTCATGTACTATGCAATGCATGAGCATACTCTGACTCTATCCACGACAATCATTAAGTAAATGCAGGTATTAAAAGATTCCTCATTTTTAATACTCATTTAACTCTAACGATTTTCACGATAATCATTAAGTAAATGCATATATTAAAAGATTCCCCATTTTTAATACTCATTTAACTCTAATGATTTTAAAATTTCACACAGAGCATACTCAGACATATTCTCAAATGCTATCCATAATTCACACCAAATCCTATCAATTCATTTTTCCACAAAATCCACACAAACACATCTCAAAATTTATAATATTAATTATGAACACGACAAACACAAATCATCACAACCCACCACTCGAACACATCAAATTTCATTTCCTCAAAACACTCATCAATATCACCAAAAATCCAACTCTAAAATTTCACCCATCAAAGCATTAAATTCATTTTCCCCAAGTCTACACTTCAACCCTAACAATTTCTTTTCCACCCAACCACAAATAAGTCCCTAAATGCAAACTAAAATTTTGGTAGGATCCCTTACCTTAACGTTAGCTTTAACGAGCGATTACAGTACTGCGATTAATTCTGATAAAATCTCCGCTTGCGACGTCGCTTCCAAAGTTGGCTCACTAGCACCGTAGCGTGGAGGTGAGAAACTTTCCCTTCTATCACTTCTTGAAACGAAGCTTAGATCTAGAAGAAATATGGAGGTTTGTGTTTGACGGTTTTGAAATCACCAACACCGTTTTTCTTCGTTTTCGAATCCGAGAAGAAGAATGAAGTTTGGAGGAAAAAAACTGAGCAAATGTCCTTGCTGGATTACTTAGAAAGCTTTGAATTAGAGGAAAAGGTTGAAGCTTGGAAGAAGAAGAAGAAAAGAACGGAAGAGGGGCGCACAAGTTCTTTCTTTTTGTTGCCTTCTTTTTCCTTTTCTCTTGCTTGGCTTTTCATATATATATATATATATATATATATATATATATATATATATATATATATATATTATAGTTAAAACTAAAGCAACAAATATCTAATAACTCTTACACACATCACCTCACTCACATCTCAAACTATTTTGAGAAAAATATCAACTCTTGTCGCAACTCAATTCACAGATAAATTTTCATCAACGAGTGATATTTTTAACAAAATTGTCCGGTATAAAATTCTTCGCAACCTAAATAAACTTTTTTTTGACGAATAATTTTAATCCAAATTCCAAAAATATATTTTTGGCATTTAACTCACTAAATACTAAAAAAACTGCACTAAAAGCGTAAGAAATTCAACGCAAAATATCCTAAAGTTGTATAATTTAGGATTTAAAAAATTTAGGGACTTACATTACTACCCTCCAAAAAGAAGTTTCGTCCTCGAAATTTAAAGTAAGAGTAATAATCGCACCCGGTTTGCACTCATGTCAACATACATGATAGAAATTGCTTCGTCATGCTTCCGTGAAGAAAGTGTCGTCTATCCTTTTTTATAGATACTTAATAACTCTACACACTACCACAGCTGGTAAGACTCACCCATTCCATTCCACATGATTTCGTCTACTATCAACAAGAGATTAAGGATGATCAGTTCCTCAATTTATCAATAAATAGTCAACAACCATGATGGTGGCTTAGACTATCTTACCCAAACTGTAATAGTGCTCTTTTCGACTTGTACTTAAGGTTATTCTAATGCACAAGCGGTACAACAATCTTCTTGTAAGACCCATAATTTTAAATTATACCTTATGTATTTTAATGGATTTAGGTATTGAACTCAGGGGCTTTTTAGCCAAGTTATTAATATTTTGGAGTTTATATGATCAAAAAGATATTTTGATACCCGATTAGAATTACTCGTCGATAAATAAATTAAATTAACTGCGGCGAATCCTTTACGAAGAAATTAATGCGTTATGGGTAAAATGGTAATTTTATTCAATATCTAGATTTGAAGATATTTGTTAAAAGTAAATAATATATATATATATATATATATTAAAATATATGTATATATATGTTTGTGTGGGGGGAAAAAGGAAGGAAAATTAGAAAGAAAAAGGAAAGAAAGAGAAAGATAGGAAAAAGAAAGGAAAGGAAAAACGTTTCTTGTTCCCCTGCCTCGCGACCACACAACTCCCTCCATCCTTTTCTTCCATTTTCGTTGCTTTCTTTGCTTCCTTTGTGTTCGAAAATTGATATTGAGTGATAGGACAAAGGTTTCTCAACTTCACTCTTCAACTTTGATTCGAAAACGAAGAAAAACGGTATTAGGGATTCAAACTCAAATCTCCCCGTTTCATCTAGATCTAAGCGTCGTTACAAGAAGTGATAGAAGGGAAAGTTGCTCACCAGTACACTACGGTGCTAGTGAGCTAACTTTGGAAGCGGCGTTGCGAGCAGAGGTTTTTATCGGATTTTCTCACGGTACCGTAATCGGACGTAAAAACTAAAGTGAAGGTAAGGGCTCCTTCCAAACTTTTAGTTTGCATTTAGGGACTTATCTGTGGTTGTGTGGAATAGAATTTTGTTAGGGTTGAAGTATTGATTTGGAGAAAATGAATTTAACTCATTTATGTATAATTTTGAGTCAATGAAATTTGATGTATTTGAGAGTTATGATTGCATTGATTTGTGTTCATTATACATGGCGTGTTCATACTTGATGTTAGTTGATTGATGTGGTTTGGTGTGAATCGTGGATTGAATTTTTTAACATGTTTGAGATGTGTTTTGTGTGGTTGGTGTGGAAAAATGATTTTGTGTGAGTTATGGACTGAATGTGAAAGTACGTTTGAGTTTGTTTTCTGTGCAATTTTGAAAACCATTAAGTTAAATGAGTATTAAGAATGGGGAATCTCTTAATGTCCTGGTTACTTAAAGTTTGTTTTGAAAAATCGTTTTAAGTTAAATGAGAATTAAGAATGGGGAATCTCTTAATGTCTTGTTTAGTTATTGTTTGTTTTGAAAATCGCTTAAGTTAAATGAGTATTAAGAATGGGGAATCTCTTAATGTCTCGTTTACTTAATGTTTGTTTTGAAATTTGTTTAAGTTAAATAAGAATTAAGAATGGGGAATCTCTTAATGTCTTGTTTACTTATTATTTGTTTTGAAAATCGCTTAAGTCAAATGAGTATTAAGAATGGGGAATCTCTTAATGACTCGTTTACTTAATGTTTGTTTTAGTAAACCGTGCAGACCCGTGATAGGTGGCACCCTGGTAAACGGTACGGGCCCGTGATAGGTAGTACGTTTATGGTTTACGCTTTTTGGTAAGTTGTGCAGACCCGTGATAGGTGGCACCTCGGTAAACAGTACAGGCCCGTGATAGGCAGTACGTTTTCGACTTACGTTTCTTGGTGAATTGTGTTTGTCCGTGAGAGACTACACCCTGTAAACCGTGCAGACCCGTGATAGGTGGCACCTTGGTAAACGGTACGGGCCCGTGATAGGCAGTACGTTTATGGTTTACGCTTTTTGGTAAGTTGTGCAGACCCGTGATAGGTGGCACCTCGGTAAACAGTACGTGCCCGTGATAGGCAGTACATTTACGACTTACGTTTCTTGGTGAATTGTGTTTGTCCGTGAGAGACTACACCCTGTAAACCGTGCAGACCCGTGATAGGTGGCACCTTGGTAAATGGTACGAGCCCGTGATAGGCAGTACGTTTATGGTTTACGCTTTTTGGTAAGTTGTGCAGACCCGTGATAGGTGGCACCTCGGTAAACAGTACGGGCCCGTGATAGGCAGTACGTTTACGACTTACGTTTCTTGGTGAATTGTGTTTGTCCGTGAGAGACTACACCCTGTAAACCGTGCAGACCCGTGATAGGTGGCACCTTGGTAAACGGTACGGGCCCGTGATAGGCAGTACGTTTATGGTTTACGCTTTTTGGTAAGTTGTGCAGACCCGTGATAGGTGGCACCTTGGTAAACGGTACGGGCCCGTGATAGGCAGTACGTTTACGACTTACGTTTCCTGGTGAATTGTGTTTGTCCGTGAGAGACTAGACAGGTGTTTGTCCGTGAGAGACTACACCCTGTTAAATTGTGAATTGTTGGTTTATTTTGTTCGTGTGGGTAATTGTGTTATAAGTGTTAAGTGTTATGTTTTGGAATTTGGTGATAACATGTTGATTGCAATACCATTTCGAAACTCATGTTGTTGTAGTAATTGTGTTATAAGTGTTAAGTGTTATGTTTTGGAATTTGGTGATAACATGTTGATTGCAATACCATTTCAAAAATCCTGATGTTGTAGTAATTGTGTCATAAGTGTTAAATGTTATGTTTTTGGAATTTGGTGATAGCATGTTTAATTGCAATACTATTTCGAAACTCATGTTGTTGTAGCGACTGCGTTATCAGTGCTAAGTGTTAAGATTTGGGATTATGTATGAATATGATTGAGTTTGTTTATGAATTTTTGAAGGAATACACAGGGAAATCGATTTACCCAATCGATTTGATGAGTTACAGGGGCCCTGTTTTTCGCGAAATCGATTTACCCAGTCGATTTTGTAATATGTTTTTCCAAACCATTTAAGAAATTGATTTGCCAAATCGATTGGATTCATTACAGGGGCTCTGTCTTTGACGAAATCGATTTACTCAATCGATTGGATTCAATACAGGGGCTCTGTCTGTCAATCGATTTACCCAATCGATTGAGTCAATCGATTTACCCAATCGATTGATTTAAGCCCATAATTCAGTTTTCACTCAAAACTTTCAGGAAATTGATTTACCCGATCGATTGTCTGAGTGGGAAATCTTATTTTGAGTTTGATAATTGATTGCTCAATTGATTTATCAATGCTTTGTTCAGTTATGTATTACTTGATGGATTGATAACTCTATTTGATGCCATTTACATTTGGCAAGCTTTACATGAACTTTTAGCATGTGGAAAAACCCATCTAATATGTATGATAAATTGAAAAGGTTAGTTGTGCATTGAAAAGTAAATGTTATGTGTTAACTGTTAATTTCGGTTGGTGACCCTTTACAACTATTGTGGAAATCTGGGCTTTGCCCTCAGATGAGAGTCGGGATGATCCTACAGGTTCGTACTCTCCGGATGGGAATGTGGATGGGAGTGCTTGATTGGAGCTACGTTAGGAGGATCTCACGGGGCGCGTGGAGATCATTCAAGGTGTTTAGTTGTTTTGTAAAATGACCAGACTAGGTTGATACAGAGGGAACATATGTCTTTCTTTGGGGTTGCTTTTATTTTTAAATTGGAAGACTGTACCGCCTTTGTTACGTAAATATTTTGAATTCATATTTGAGAACTTTTTCTGCTGCTTGTAAATTATAATGACTTAATTATTTATCCAAAGGTGTTTCTTTGTTTGTTTCTCTGTTTTATTTTAATTCTTTTGAAAAAAAAATACACCCTCGCTTTGAAAAACGGGGTGTTACATTGTGGTATCAGAGCTTTGGTTTGGTTTTCTTTGGGGACTGTGGATCCTTAGGTTCTAGATTGGAGGTTAGGAGTTGTTGTCTGATCATGCGTCGGGGTAATTAGTCTGAGTTATCAGATCAGGGGTAGTTGTTATGTGTTGTTATATTCGAAACTATGTTTTGGAATTATTCGAAGTGGTGTTAACACTTCTTCTTGTTATTGGTTTTTCGAAAACACTACCTCTAAGAGGGAACGACGTTGCAAGGATGAACGTTAGTAGGGATGATCAAATGGCGGAGGCTATGAATAACATGGCTGCTTCTGTTGCTGCACAGACTGCTGCCAAGACTCAACATGATCTTGAAAAGAGGGAAAGAGAGATCCGTGCTGCAGAGTCAAGAGGGCTAGAAGAAGTGTATCGGTGTCTTCAACAGTTATGGCGAGATAACAAGAGTTGTGGGAAGCTTTTAGAGACCTACACTTGAACGTAGAGTTTGCACCGGGAATTTTGAGATTCAGAATGATTAAGATTTCGAGTGGACTACTTGAAGACATTGCAAATTCTCAAGATGACGTCTTAATTCAGGAGAAGAGGAACCTAATAGTGCAAGGGAAGACAACAGAGTTCAAGATTGGAGCAGATAATATTCTGCGATGTAATGGTAGGATTTGTGTGCCAGAAATTACGGATATGAGGAAAACAATTTTAGATGAGGCTCATAAGAGTAGGTTGAGTATTCATCCTAGAGCAACAAAGATGTATCAGGATTTGAGACAGAATTATTGGTGGCCAGGAATGATGAGACATGTAGCGGAGTATGTATCAACTTATCTAACTTGTTAGAAAGCGAAGGTGGAACATCAGCGACCTGCTGGGATGTTGCAACCTTTAGATATACCTGAATGGAAGTGGGACAACATTTCTATGGATTTCATAACTGGATTGCCTAAAATAAGGAGAAAGAATGATTCTATATGGGTGATAGTGGATCGATTGACTAAATCCGCACACTTTTTGCCAGTAAAGACCACCTATAAGGTAGATCAGTTAACAGAGATTTACATTGCTGAAATTGTGAGGTTACACGGAGTACCATCAAGTATTGTATCAGACCGTGATCCGAAGTTCACATCACATTTTTGGGGAGCATTGCACGAAGCGTTGGGAACGAAACTACGATTGAGTTCAGCTTACCATCCACCCCGGACGGACAGACTGAAAGGACGAATCAGTCCCTTGAAGATCTGTTGAGAGCATGTGTGTTAGATGATAGAGGAAGTTGGGATGATGTACTTCCGTTGATTGAGTTCACCTACAAAAATAGTTTCCATGCGAGTATTGGAATGGCACCATACGAGGCTTTATATGGGCGGAAGTGTCAAACACCCTTGTGTTGGTATAAGGACGGTGAAAATATGATCGTCGGACCAGAGATGGTGCAACAGACTACAGCTAAGGTAAGGAAGATCAAGGAGAAAATGAAGACTTCACAGGATCCTCAGAAGAGTTATGCGAACAAGCGTCGCAGACTATTGGAATTCGAACAGGGTGACCATGTATTTCTGAGAGTCACACCTACTACTGGAGTTGGTAGAGCATTGAAATCGAAGAAGTTGACTCTGAAATTCATTGGACCCTATCAGATTTCTGCACGAATTGGACCCGTTGCTTATCGTATTGCATTACCCCCGATACTGTCCAATATTCATGACGTATTCCATGTGTCACAGTTGAGGAAATATCTTACAGATCCATCTCATGTGATCGAATCAGACACAATCCAGCTAAAGGATAACTTGTCATTCGAAGTACCACCTGTGAGAATTGATGACAGGAAGATCAAGCGATTGAGGACCAAGGATGTTTCGTTAGTCAAGGTGATTTGGAACCCAATTACTGGAGATGCGACTTGGGAACTGGAGAGTAAGATGAGAGAACAACACCCAGAGTTATTTATCGAGGCATAGTTTCGAGGACGAAACTAATTTTAGGGGGGTAGTAATGTAAGACCCGTAATTTTAAATTATACCTTATGTATTTTAATGGATTTTGGTATTGAACTCAGGGGCGTTTTAGCCAAGTTATTAATATTTTGGAGTTTATATGATCAAAAAGATATTTTGATACCCGATTAGAATTACTCGTCGATAAATAAATTAAATTAACTGCGGCGAATCCTTTACGAAGAAATTAATGCGTTATGGGTAAAATGGTAATTTTATTAAATATCTAGATTTGAAGATATTTGTTAAAAGTAAATAATATATATATTAAAATATATGTATATATATGTTTGTGTGGGGGGAAAAAGGAAGGAAAATTAGAAAGAAAAAGGAAAGAAAGAGAAAGATAGGAAAAAGAAAGGAAAGGAAAAAGTTTCTTGTTCCCCTGCCTCGCGACCACACAACTCCCTCCATCCTTTTCTTCCATTTTCGTTGCTTTCTTTGCTTCCTTTGTGTTCGAAAATTGATATTGAGTTATAGGACAAAGGTTTCTCAACTTCACTCTTCAACTTTGATTCGAAAACGAAGAAAAACGGTATTAGGGATTCAAACTCAAATCTCCCCGTTTCATCTAGATCTAAGCGTCGTTTCAAGAAGTGGTAGAAGGGAAAGTTGCTCACCACTACACTACGGTGCTAGTGAGCTAACTTTGGAAGCGGCGTTGCGAGCGGAGGTTTTTACCGGATTTGCTCACGGTACCGTAATCGGACGTAAAAGCTAAAGTGAAGGTAAGGGCTCCTTCCAAACTTTTAGTTTGCATTTAGGGACTTATCTGTGGTTGTGTGGAATAGAATTTTGTTAGGGTTGAAGTATTGATTTGGAGAAAATGAATTTAACTCATTTATGTATAATTTTGAGTAAATAAAATTTGATGTATTTGAGTGTTATGATTGCGTTGATTTGTGTTCATCATACATGGCGTGTTCATACTTGATGTTTGTTGATTGATGTGGTTTGGTGTGAATCGTGGATTGAATTTTTTAACATGTTTGAGATGTGTTTTGTGTGGTTGGTGTGGAAAAATGATTTTGTGTGAGTTATGGACTGAATGTGAAAGTACGTTTGAGTTTGTTTTCTGTGGAATTTTGAAAACCATTAAGTTAAATGAGTATTAAGAATGGGGAATCTCTTAATGTCCTGGTTACTTAAAGTTTGTTTTGAAAAATCGTTTTAAGTTAAATGAGAATTAAGAATGGGGAATCTCTTAATGTCTTGTTTACTTATTGTTTGTTTTGAAAATCGCTTAAGTTAAATGATTATTAAGAATGGGGAATCTCTTAATGTCTCGTTTACTTAATGTTTGTTTTGAAATTTGTTTAAGTTAAATAAGAATTAAGAATAGGGAATCTCTTAATGTCTTGTTTACTTATTGTTTGTTTTGAAAATCGCTTAAGTCAAATGAGTATTAAGAATGGGGAATCTCTTAATGACTCGTTTACTTAATGTTTGTTTAAGTAAACCGTGCAAACCCGTGATAGGTGGCACCCTGGTAAACGGTGCGGGCCCGTGATAGGTAGTACGTTTATGGTTTACGCTTTTTGGTAAGTTTTGCAGACTCGTGATAGGAGGCACCTCGGTAAACAGTACAGGCCCGTGATAGGTAGTACGTTTACGATTTACGTTTCTTGGTGAATTGTGTTTGTCCGTGAGAGACTACACCCTGTAAACCGTGCAGACCCGTGATAGGTGGCACCTTGGTAAACGGTACGGGCCCGTGATAGGCAGTACGTTTATGGTTTACGCTTTTTGGTAAGTTGTGCAGACCTGTGATAGGTGGCACCTCGATAAACAGTACAGGCCCTTGATAGGCAGTACGTTTACGACTTACATTTCTTGGTGAATTGTGTTTGTCCGTGAGAGACTACACCATGTAAACCGTGCAGACCCGTGATAGGTGGCACCTTGGTAAACAGTACGAGCCCGTGATAGGCAGTACGTTTATGGTTTACGCTTTTTGGTAAGTTGTGCAGACCCGTGATAGGTGGCACTTCGGTAAACAGTACGGGCCCGTGATAGGCAGTACGTTTACGACTTACGTTTCATGGTGAATTGTGTGTGTCCGTGAGAAACTACACCCTGTAAACCGTGCAGACCCGTGATAGGTGGCACCTTGGTAAACGGTACGGGCCCGTGATAGGCAGTACATTTATGGTTTACGCTTTTTGGTAAGTTGTGCAGACCCGTGATAGGTGGCACCTTGGTAAACGGTACGGGCCCGTGATAGGCAGTACGTTTACGACTTACGTTTCCTGGTGAATTGTGTTTGTCCGTGAGAGACTAGACAGGTGTTTGTCCGTGAGAGACTACACCCTGTTAAATTGTGAATTGTTGGTTCATTTTGTTCGTGTGGGTAATTATGTTATAAGTGTTAAGTGTTATGTTTTGGAATTTGGTGATAACATGTTGATTGCAATACCATTTCGAAACTCATGATGTTGTAGTAATTGTGTTATAAGTGTTAAGTGTTATGTTTTGGAATTTGGTGATAACATGTTGATTGCAATACCATTTCAAAACTCTTGATGTTGTAGTAATTTTGTCATAAGTGTTAAATGTTATGTTTTTGGAATTTGGTGATAGCATGTTTAATTGCAATACTATTTCGAAACTCATGTTGTTGTAGCGATTGCGTTATCAGTGCTAAGTGTTAAGATTTGGGATTATGTATGAATGTGATTGAGTTTGTTTATGAATTTTTGAAGGAATACACAGGGAAATCGATTTACCCAATCGATTTGATGAGTTACAGGGGCCCTGTTTTTCGCGAAATCGATTTACCCAGTCGATTTTGTAATATGTTTTTCAAAACCATTTAAGAAATCGATTTGCCAAATCGATTGGATTCATTACAGGGGCTCTGTCTTTCACGAAATCGATTTACTCAATCGATTGGATTCAATACAGGGGCTCTGTCTATCAATCGATTTACCCAATCGATTGAGTCAATCGATTTACCCAATCGATTGATTTAAGCCCATAATTCAGTTTTCACTCAAAACTTTCAGGAAATTGATTTACCCGATCGATTGTCTGAGTGGGAAATCTTATTTTGAGTTTGATAATTGATTGCTCAATTGATTTATCAATGCTTTGTTCAGTTATGTATTACTTGATGGATTGATAACTCTATTTGATGTCATTTACATTTGGCAAGCTTTACATGAACTTTTAGCATGTGGAAAAACCCATCTAATATGTATGATAAATTGAAAAGGTTAATTGTGCATTGAAAAGTAAATGTTATGTGTTAACTGTTAATTTCGGTTGGTGACCCTTTACAACTATTGTGGAAATCTGGGCTTTGCCCTCAGATGAGAGTCGGGATGATCCTATAGGTTCGTACCCTCTGGATGGGAATGTGGATGGGAGTGCTTGATTGGAGCTACGTTAGGAGGATCTCACGGGGCGCGTGGAGATCATTCAAGGTGTTTAGTTGTTTTGTAAAATGATCAGACTAGGTTGATACAGAGGGAACATATGTCTTTCTTTGGGGTTGCTTTTATTTTTAAATTGGAAGACTGTACCGCCTTTGTTACGTAAATATTTTGAATTCATATTTGAGAACTTTTTCCGCTGCTTGTAAATTATAATGACTTAATTATTTATCCAAAGGTGTTTCTTTGTTTGTTTCTCTGTTTTATTTTAATTCTTTTGAAAAAAAATACACCCTCGTTTTAAAAAACGGGGTGTTACACTTCTCAACATCCACTGAGTTTCCCTTATTTTCGTATAACTTTGATCCTATCGACGAAGTATAATCACCCATAGCTATGTCACATAGCCTCATATACATTCACTTGGTACGAAACATCCATTTGGTACCAAACTGAAACACTGAGTATGACACCAACGCACTAAGCACAAAACAATCATTGTCGCCGAAGACTCCTAAATGTCTCAATGGTCCACAAATCCTCGACTTTTAGTCGCACAACTACATCACACTGTAGTGTACACCTCAAAATGTTGGTCTGATTATAACTTTAATAATTCCATCCCCACATCTGCTTGGTGATCCAAGCTTCCTCAAATATTTTCGATAACATGCCAAAACTATACTAGTTATGACACACAAACTTTTTTCTAGATTAGTACTACATTTCAAGAGTCACGTCTCCAAGAAAAATCGAACTTGAATTTCATTCACTGATTAAGACCTACATTTGTCTCATGCCCAATACCCCAAATTCACGCTTCCCTAGTCAATTTCCTACATACTTCGCAATTCTAGACAAACCTGAAAACAATTTTCTTACATCCACTGCCAACATTCATTCTGATATTTCTCAACTTTGCGGCGTCCTTTCTTTGCAGCTCGATGATTATATCTTCATTAATTTGAAATCATTAGTTAGCTTACTCTTGTATGTCTTTTTCCCAAAAATTGTCCTCTTCTTTGACAACCACAATTGGTACACACCATTGTGCGCCATATCCCAAAATTTCATCCAACCTAACTGGATTTTCTTGTCTTTCCTCTTACAATTAAACTTTTCTTCCTTCGAAGAAGCTTATCATCCTGGTCATAAAGAATTCCTTCAACAATTCAAACAAAATCTTAATTCCTCCTAATTTTCACGCTTACAAAATATTCTACATCTAAAATATATCTCAAACATTTTTCACCTCTATTGTCATTCAATCGTCCCTGTGGTCAACATCTTGAGTCCTTTATTTTCTTAGCTCATCAGCCATCATACTTCGTCTTTCTTCATTATAGTGAATCTAATAAATCAATCCTTACTAACTCCCACCAAACTTTTCCATTTCATGCTCAATTATTTCCTACCAAACAAACATTTAACTCATTTGATTGACGAACACAATAACAACCCCCATCACATGCACTCAAGTAGTGCCTTTGTATCATTGACATATCCTTATGATAACAATGTCTGAATTATAGGTGAGATAATTCCTTTCCTGAATATTTAATTGCCATAAGCTACATCTCTATGTGCTGCTCCAACAAGTTTTCTTGGCACAATTTTTCAAAATTTGGTTGACTCGATGCATTCTTATTCCTTCTCAACATTCATTGAGGTACAAATTGAAAGAATCCTAACAATTAAACGTCCTAAAGAACGATTTCTCAATTGTTCCCAATAAGCATTTCCTAAGAAATAATTTTCTATAAACTTCATCCTCATAACTTTGCATTAAAATATCTCAAAAATTCACATACCTTTCATTATCCATCTAGTCACTTAAACACTCATTTGAAATCTTAACGCTTGACTTTCCAAGACTAACAACTAAACCATAAATCATTTGTTACATTTCTTCTTTTTCACTTTATATCATTGAATAAAATTCTAAAAATCAGATCCTTGAAATCTCCAAATACTCATCACATCATCTAATTTCATCCATTTCATCTTAAGATACAATACAAGGTCCTATCATTGACTCTAATTGTCTTAGTAATAATGAAAATTGTTCTAATCATAACACAACATCATTTTAGTAGATCTTCAAACACTTTCATCAATAACCTGAATTATTTATCCCTTGCCTACCTCAACTACCTCGATTATACAAGTTTAAGGTGTAACTTGGTTCTCCATCCAACCTCGTGAATTTTAAATCATCGACTTTAAGATCAACCATCTCAGGGTCCCAAATAAAATCTCGAATAATCCCTCCGACCTATTAAAATATTAAAATTCTCCTAGTAATTTCCATCCTTTAATAGACTCTCAAAACTTACATTACTACAATTTCAAAGTATTCTCATACTCGATACTTCAAATGTCAATTAATGATAACATAGGATTCAATAAATCAAGGCTTAACTCCTTATGTTTTTCCTAAACATCACTCAAAATTCACACTTACGCATCTATAGTTTCATCCAAAATCATTATCCATACTTATTATCTCTTAAATCACACAAAGACTTGTCACTTACCAACAAAATATATAGTCTCACTCCTATAATTGTCATGAGATTCATACTTAACAATCTAAGTCACGAATCTTATTTAACTCGAACGCTCGACCTTACCTCTCAAGTTATCGCCTATTCCTCAAAGTGTCCTTTATTTACCCAAGGTAGTATCCACCCTTAATGTGTAACGCTCTTAACTTCAATAGAAGCCTCTTTCGTTGACACCTAAGCACCAAATGCTATTCCAAATAGAATATCGATCTTCTCAATAATTCCATGGTGTTCACACCTCTTTGACAATTTTCAAACTTCATCCAGTCTCATCCTGAAATCTATCAGTTGAACACCTAATACTCTTCTTAAAAATCTCTCCATTTAGATTTTTACATGAAATTGCATATTAGTTTAACTTTAATTCATCCATACCCATCATCTTCGAGTTACCATCAACAATATAGTCTCTGTGTCCTTGGAACAACTTCATAAATCCCATGTCGTCATGATTCTTGAATCCACTGATCAACTTTTTCTAGCTCACCTCACCCTTGAACTTTAGAGGATTGTAAATACGAAAATCTTCCAATCCCCTTGACTCAGCAGCACGAACCTCTCTTTCCCTCTTCTCTAGATCCTGCAGAGTCTTTGCAGCTGTCTGTGCTACAACAGAAACATTCATGTTCTTCGTAGCTTCAACCATTTATATTATCCCCACTGACGTTCATTCTTGCAGCGTCGTTCCTTCTTGAAGGCATTGTTTCCTCAGATCCAACATCAAGAAGAATTCTCAACACCCCATAGAATAATTCGAAAAATAATTTTTGACTACATCAATATATAACAACTACACTAGACCAGACACTCAGATAAATTACCCAAACGCATGATCAGCTAATGACTCTCAACCTACAAGTTGACCTACAATCTATAACCAAATGATCCACAGCCCCAAAGAAATCCAAACCAAAGCTCTAATATCACAATTGTAACAGCCCGTTTTTATTTCAAAAACAAATTCATAAAAACGAAAAAATAAAGAAGGAAATACTTTTGGATAAATATTGAAGTCGTAACTTAACGACAAAGTCAACAAATATTTACAAGCAGCGAAATATTTTTTGAAATAAAAATCCAAAGTATTCAAACATCAAAATACACTGGGGCTATGAGACCTATCAAGCATAGCTCATACCCGTGGGGTATTCTCGACAGACACATGTACAAAAGCACTGACTTGAGAATTTTAACCTCCCCACGTCAAATCAAAAAGTGGTACATGGAACCCATCAAAATAAAATGTCAAGCTGACAATATTGGTATAAGTACATTCTTCCAAATTCCCAAAATGAAATACATTTAATCCCTATACGTCACCCTAATTTGATCATTCTATAAAAAAAACAATACATCTCAGGTGATCTTCATGGGCCCTATTAGACATAAGTCCATTTTTGATATTATTGACAAACATACATCATGTGATAAATCTAACTTTTTGAACTGAGAAAAATTTCAGGAACAACAACTCAACCCTACAAACTTGAGACAATAGCTTGGAACTCAAGGAATCAACAAAAGTTGGAAAATTGTCTTAGCAAATCGATTTTGTAATAGGGTCGTTTGAAATTGTGAATTATGTGATTAGGAAATCGATTAGGCAAATTGATTTGCACATTTACTGAAAATCAAGTGTGCAAGTCAGCAGCATGCCGTTTTGCAAGCAAATCGATTTGACAAATCGATTGTTCCAATCACAAGACTGTTCTGATTATGTAAATCGATTGACACAACCGATTGTGAAAGTTACAGAGCCAAGCCAGTTATTAACCAATCGATTAGGCAAATCGATTTCACAAGTTAAGTTTGAAAATAAACTTGGTCTGAGACAAACACAATCGATTGGCACAATCCATTGAACTATTTCTTTTGTAACAAGTTTGGCATCAATCGATTTGGTAAATCGATTGAATGAACCAACTGATAAACTGTTCTTTAGACATAAGTCCATAATCGATTAGGCACATCGATTAACATGATTTAAGCTAACTCTCTATGATTAGCCAAATCGATTAGGCAAATCGATTTGTTGAAAACCACTAAGTCCCTGTGACCAGTGAAATCGATTGGAACAAAAGTTTTAGTCACAGAGAAGACTTAGCATATGGCCAAAACGATTATGTAAATGTTTGAATCGACTGAGTAAATCGATTGTTTTGATCTCGTTGTTGGAACAAAACATCATAAATCGATTATGCAAATCGATTCAAATATGAACTGTTATTCAATTATGAAGAATGCATTAAAGCAATCGATTAGGTAAATCGATTAGTTTATGTAGTTTCAAGATTCAAGAAAAACAAGATTCGCGAAATCAATTTGGTAAATCAGTTGAGCATGCTTTATAACTTTAATGCTTTATAACTGTTTTCATTTACTTCTTCTCATAATATTGACATAACTCATAACATACACAGAACTCATAATATTCTGATATCTCTTTCTCACATTGAAATAACTTTGAACATGGCTTTTTCATACTTGACCATTCATCATTCGTAATAAACAAAGACTGAAAAAGATTGCAAAGAGAAAGAACATTTGAGAAGAAGACAGCTCAAGAAATTTTTTTATATTTCTGTTTTAGACTTTTTGTAAACAAATTCTGTAATCAAATAACATTGAGAAATCCAGTTGAAACTGGTAGTGATCTTTTGTGTTGAGGGGCTTTATCAAGAAGACACTCGACTGAAATATTGGAAGTGTTTATGGGAGATAAACTATGGGATTCGGGGAGATAAGGATAGAATAGGAAGAGTAGTTTAAGATTGATAGGCGAGGAGCTGGAACATCTGTAAACTGACTCTGCGAGATTCTATTGGAAAAGGCTAAGATCGGATTTGATCTTAGGACTGGACGTAGGCCGTCTAACAGGCGGCTGAACCAGTATAAAAATTACTGTGTACACTTTCCTTCCCTTATCTCTTTTATTTCTGCATTGCCTATTTGATTAATATTGATTGTATGCAATAATAAAATTATGTGTTAATTGACATTACATGAATTGTTATTCTTGGCATGCTTGTATATGAATCAATTTGTTGAACATTGATTGTTTCTGCTGCACTCTCTATTGGACAATACATGTTATTGTTAATCTTTCTTTAAGATTTATTTGGGACCTTGGTTAATCTTTTGTTTAATAAATTTTGAATTTAGTAAATTGTTTAGCATATTGGTAGAATAGGCATTATTCTTCATAATTTTCGGTTAAATTGAGGTCATACTCCCCATCAATTGGCATCAAGAGCCTAATTTTTGTTAGAGTAATTCTCATAAAAAGACCATGACCTCAGAATTCCTAGGAGAGGGTGCTTCATTGGCTAGGCCCCCTGCCTTTAATGGGGCCGCCTATATGTACTGGAAAAATAGAATGTTGATTTTCTTAGAGGCTGCTAGCATAGACATATTAGATTTTGTTTTAGAAGGACCTTATGTGCCAAAAATTGCAGGAACTAATAATTCTTTCATTCCTAAGCCCAGGGCTGACTAGTCTGAGGATGATAAGAAGAAGGTAGGTTATAATGCAAAAGCTAAGAATATTATAACTTCTGCACTTTTTGCTGACGAGTTTTTCAGGGTCACCAACTGCAAGTCCGCAAAGGAGATGTGGGATACTCTTCAACAGACACATGAAGGAACCACTGATGTGAAAAGAGCCCGTGTAAACACCTTGATGCATGAATATGAGTTGTTCAGTATGAAGAAAGAGGAATCAATTAATGACATGCAAACCAGATTTACACACATTGTCAACAACTTGAATGCATTTGGAAAGGAAATTGACAATGACCAACAAATCAGCAAAGTCATGTGATGCCTAACCAGAGAATGGCAACCAAAAATCACTGCCATTGTAGAATCTAAGGATCTTGGAAGCATGGCGATAGCTACACTATTTGGTAAACTGCGGGAGCATGAAATGGAATTACACAGACTCAATGAGGCTGAACAAACTAACAGAAAAAGGAAAGGATTGTCGTTGAAAGCCCAAACACATCATTCAAAGTTTGAACAAGAGAGCTGCTCAGATGAATCAAGCAGTGAGGATGATGAAGAGCCTGAGATTGGGTTACTTGTCAAGAAGTTTAAGAAATTTCTGAAAAAGAAAGACAACAAGTTCAGATAACCATCCAGTTCTAAGACTAATGACACCAAGACAATAACTTGCTATGAATATGGAAAAACAGGCCACATAAAGTCTGTGTGTTACAAAGGCAAGGAACCAGCCCCCAAATCCAGAAAAACTTATGTTGCATGGAACGATAATGACAATGAATCCTCTTCATCTTCTGAAGAAGAACAAGCAAATTTATGTCTTATGGCAAAAACGGACTCAAATTCAGAAAAGCGAAGTAAGTTCATCTAATCCTTCATATGATGAGCTACAAAATGCATTTAGTGAATTACATGATGAATATTTTAGTACCATTAAAAAGTTGATTAGTACTAAGAAGTTACTAGAAGAGAAATGCATATTATATGATGAAATCACTTAAGGATACAAATGAAAATCTGAAAAATGAAAATCATGCATTGCATAGTGATCTAGATAAGTTTAACAGTAGCAAAAACCAGTTAGACACACTTCTTGCTAATCAAAGGAATTTCAATCAGAAATCTGGTCTAGGCTTTAAACCAAATATACATGTTAAACATAATCACAATAAACATGGAATTGGATATAGGAATGTTAAGCATAACCAGAAGTTTGGTAAATCTAGTCATATGCATAATGTCTTTGTCAAACCAAAATAGTATGCATCCTCTGCTGTCACATGTCATTTCTGTTGTAGAAAAGGACATTTTGTTTACAATTGTAAATTTAAAAAACTTGCCAACATAGGGTGTAAATAGATTTGGAAGGTCAAGACACAAAATCTTGAAACTGACCCCCCAGGACCCAATTTATATTGGGTACCTAAAACAAAATTTTGATTTTGTTACAGGTATGCTTGAGATCCACAAGGCACCAATGGTACCTTGACAGTGGATGCTCAAAGCATATGACAGGGGACAAGTCAATGTTCCTGTCCCTAAGCCTAAAAGAAGGTGGATTTGTAAAATACGGTGATAACAATAAGGGTAAGATCTGTGGAATTGGTGACATAGGCAGTGAATCAACCGCAATCATAAAAAACGTCTTGTACGTGGAAGGGCTAAAACACAACCTTCTAAGTATAAGTCAGCTTTGTTGCAATGGGTTTCAAGTAAGCTTTTCACCACTTTCTTGCATAATTGAGAAAAAGGATGATAAAAGTATCAAACTGGTTGGTGATAGAATTATCAAATGCTGATGAGACATGGTTATGGCATAAACGTGTTGCGCATATTCATATAGATCATTTGAATAGACTTGTTAGTAAATAGCTAGTTATAGGACTCCCTGACAAGAAGTTTACTAAGGACAGATTATGTGATTCTTGTGAAAGAAGTAAACTTGTCAAATCTTCTTTTCCCCCAATAGACATGGTCAAAACCAATAGGGTTTTGCAGCTGATTCACATGGACCTTTTTGGTCCATCTGATGTGAGAAGTTTTGGAGATAATCTGTATGGCTTTGTGTTAATTGATGACTATTCTAGATTCACCTGGACTTGCTTTCTGACTCATAAAAGTAATGCTTTTTCTGTTTTCAATAAGTTAGCAAACTTGGTACAAAAAGAAACTAGTCAGAAAATTATGTCCATCAAAAGCGATCAGGGAGGTGAATTCCAAAATGATTCTTTTGATACGTATTGTGAACAGAAAGGTATTCATCATATGTATTCAGTCCCTAGGACACCACAGCAAAATGGTGTAGTGGAGAGGAAAAATAGGTCTTTAGAGGAGTTAGCTAGGACTATGCTAAAAGACTCAAATGTTCCTAAGTATTTCTAGGCTGATGCAATTAACACTGCCACACATGTTGTAAACAGGGTTTTGATTAGGCCAATCCTTAGGAAAACTCCTTATGAGTTGTACAAGGGTAGAAAGCCAAATATTTCCTACTTTAGAGTCTTTGGTTGTAAGTGCTTTGTTTTAAACAATGGCAAAGAACACCTAGGTAAGTTTGATCCCAAGGTAGATGAGGGTATCTTTCTAGGTTATTCCCAAACTAGCAAAGCCTATAGAATCTACAACAAAAGAACAAAAACCATAGAAGAGTCAGTTCATGTAAAGTTTGATGAACTTTTTAAAGAAAACTTGAACAACACTCCTTCTATGGTTGATGCCTCTTTAGATGAAGTTGTAGAATCTGAACCAATAGATCCAAAGGAAACTGCACCTCCAAACAACAGTGACTATATTGAACCTATTAGAGTAGATGAGTTACCTAGAGAGTGGAAGTTTAGTAGAAACCATCCCATAAATAACATCATAGGTGACATCTCTAAAGGAGTGGCAACTAGGAGGAACCTTAGGCATTTTTGTAACCTTACAGCCTTTGTATCTCAGATTGAACCCAAGAACATTAAAGAGGCCTTACTAGATAGTGAGTGGATACTTGCTATGCAAGAGGAGTTAAACCAATTTGAGAGGAACAAGGTATGGCATCTAGTACCTAAACCAGAAAATAAGCACATCATAGTAACAAGATGGGTGTTTAGGAACAAATTAGATGAGAATGGAGTCATCACTAGAAACAAAGCTAGATTAGTGGCCAAGGGTTACAATCAGGAGGAGGGAATAGATTTTGATGAAACCTATGCCCCTGTAGCTAGGTTAGAAGCCATTAGAATACTACTTGCTTATGCATGTATAATGGACTTTAAGCTTTATCAAATGGATGTGAAAAGTGCCTTTCTCAATGGTGATATCCAAGAGGATGTTTTTGTTAGCCAAACCCCTGGTTTTGAGAATCCAGATTTTCCTAATCATGTCTACAAGCTAACAAAAGCCCTCTATGGGTTGAAACAAGCTCCAAGAGCTTGGTATGAGAAGCTCAACAATTTCCTCATTCAACAAAACTTTTTAAGAGGAAATGTTGACAAGACACTTTTCATAAAAACTAATGGAAATGACATCTTGCTAGTCCAAGTTTATGTTGATGACATAATCTATGGATCTACAAACAATAATTTGTGCAAAGATTTTGAAAGTTTAATGAAAGGTAAATTTGAAATGTCAATGATGGGTGAACTATCTTATTTCTTGGGATTTCAAATTAACCAAAGCAAGCAAGGCATTTTCATTAGTCAAACTAAATATTGCAATGATTTGATAAAGAAGTTCAGTTTTGATAACTTAAAGTGCATTGATACTCCCATGAGTCAAGGAAACCACTTAGATAGAGATGAGAAAGGTAAACCTGTAGATGTTACAAGGTATAGAGGTATGATAGGATCATTGCTCTATCTCACAGCAAGCAGGCCTGACATCATGTTCAACGTTTGCATGTGTGCGAGATACCAATAAAATCCTAAAGAGTCTCACCTTAGTGTAGTGCAGAGGATATTTAGATATCTAGTTGGAACTAGGAGTCTAGGCTTATGGTATCCTAAAGGATCAACCTGCACTTTAGTTGGATATTCAGATTCAGACTTTGCTGGATGCAAACTAGATAGGAAAAGTACCTCAGGTACTTGTCACCTACTAGGAAACTCTCTTGTGTCTTGGTTTAGCAAAAAACAAACAAGCATTGCACTTTCTACAGCTGAAGCCGAGTACATTGCAGCTGGAAGCTGCTGTGCACAGATCCTTTGGATGAAACAACACTTATCGGATTTCAGTGTTGATTTAGGAACTGTTCCTATCCTGTGTGATAACACAAATGCAATTAGTATCACTAAGAACCCTATGATGCAATCAAGAACCAAGAACATTGAGATAAGGCATCATTTCATTCGGGACCAATTTCAAAGTGGGAATATCAAGCTGGAATATGTAAATACAGCTGATCAGTTGGCTGACATATTTACCAAAGCCTTGCCAAAGGAAAGCTTCCTTCACATTAGGATGAAACTAGGTATCATAGATCCTAGTGAGATCTGATTTCTGTGTCAAATCGATTGGATAAATCGATTATCCTGTGGACACACAGGAAATGGCTTTATGAAATCGATTACTCAAATCGATTTATGCCATACAGTGACTATTTTTTTAAAATAGAAACACGATAATCGATTTGGTAAATCGATTTGTTATTCCTAGGAAGCTTAAAATGCTTTATCTTTCCCATTCCAATCGATTAGGGAAATCGATTGACCACTTGGTATATTGTTTAAAGAATCGATTTGGAAAATCGATTAGGTTGGCCCCAGACATCAAAGTTGAGGAATTTTCCCGTACTCTACCACAAAATCGATTAGGGAAATCGATTGTTTAAACGTGTTTGAAATCTTCACTCAAATGAATCGATGTGGTAAATCGATGCTGCGATGATTATTGTTTTGGACTAGTACGAGAGTTGCTGAACTGATACGAAATCGATTTTGGACATCGATTTAGTAACTGAGGAAATCGATTAGGGAAATCGATTGAAAATATGACCGTTGTAGCATTTTTACTAGCCGTTACAGTCTCAATCAATTTATCTTCCCCAGCAACGGTAACTAAATCGATTGGCCCAATCGATGCACGCACGTGAAAGTATAAAAGGAACAGTTGCAATGGATTCCACTCACTGGTTTTCAAACCCTAAAATCGACTTCACGTTCAAACCTCTGCAAACTAACTCCAACCTCTGTTGTTTCTCAGTTTACAATCCATACGAACTCACTTCTCTGTTTTTCTATCTCAGTTTTAGCAATCTAAACTACTTGCAATGGCTAGAGTTAAACGAACCTCCCCTAACACTCCTTCACCATCTTCTTCATCTAGTGGGAGAACCCCTTCTCCACCTCCAACTCTGTCAAAACGTGTTCCTGTACCAACACATAAAATCTTGGCAAAAGACAAAGGGAAGGGTATTGCCATTGATCAAGGCAAGACCAAGAAAAGGAAGGAGCCACCATCAGAGAAATTACTTGCTGATGCGATGAAGGAAATCACTCAAAAGAAGAAGAAGAAGAAGAGTGTTTCCTCTACTCCACAGAGGAAGGCAGCAGTTACTAAGGATAAACCTGCTGAAGAATTCAATCAACCTCCTGACTTCATCAAAAGGAAGATTCATGAGGCTCGCACATTAGATTTTCCTTACTTCAATCAAGATGGCTTCACTTTTCAAGACCATCTTCGTTTTCATGGTTTAGAAGAGTTTTTATCTTGCTCTCTCGACACATATCCAAATCTAATCCGTGTTTTCTATTCAACGTTCAAGATGACTGAAACCGGATTCAAAGTTATGGTTAAAGGAAAGAAGATTTCCATGACTTTTGAGGAGTTCTCGAAGCTGTCGGGACTGCCTTATCAAGGAAATTCAGTCGACGAAAGCTCCGACGCAGATGCTGATGATGAAGGCTGGGAGGCTTCACTGGAGAGGCACACAGCAGTGCAGGACCTGATGGTCAAAGGGTTTGTTGAATCAGTCTCATTACCAATCGGCCAAATGAAAGTTCAGCAAAGAATGTTGATGTATGCACTCACCCGAATGCTTGTCCCACGATCCGATAATCACACAGTTGTCCAAAGGATGGACATTGTTTTGCTGTGGGGACTGTGCAAAGAGCTCAAGATGAGCTGGGCATGGATTGTCCTTAGACACATGTTGGAAGCTGCACAGGGAAAGCTTGTGCTTCCATACCCCCAGCTGATCACAAAAATTCATGAGCACTTCAAAGTGTCGTTCACGAATGAAGAATCGTCCAAAACCATCCTTACTTTTGGTGAATCCATTGTGAACCAAATGCAGCTGAGAAGGGTCAATGGCATTTGGAAAAGACCTCAAACAAATGCTAAACAAACTCAGTAAAACATTGGACCAGCTGTTGAGCCAGTTGCAGCAGATTCTGAAGTCTTTGCCAAACTGCTGGAATTCATGGCAGCGCATGCAGCTCACAACGCCAAAGTGGAGGCATCGAATGCAAGGAAGGAAGCTGCTATCGAAAAGCATCAATCTGATTTGAACCTGGTTGCACAGGATGTTGCAGCAATCCAGGAACATCTAGGCATTAAATTGTCTTTTAGTGATGTTGCTGAGATTGGCAGACAAGCAGCTGAAGTACCACTTCCTACGCAATTAGATAGTGTTGAACCTTATGTTGAGGAGACACCTGCTGAGGGTAATACAGCGGTCTCAGCCTCTTCCTTAGATAATAATGAGGAACAGCCAAATCTAGATGTTTAGGTTTTTAGATTCTTTGTTGTATTGCGCTGCTTTGCTTTTTCTGTGTAATGATCTTGCTCTATGTACTATTTTGTGGATGTATATGAAAAAAACTGGATTTATGGTTAAGTTAGTTGATCTATATTGATGATTTCTATTATGTGCCATAATGTGTTTTAAGTTGTTTTTGTATCTGATCTAACGCCACCATCACCAGTGTTCAGTTTTGTTACTAACATAGGGGGAGAAATCTTCTGCAGATAACTTCTCCTTTCATGATTCTCTCCTTTTACTCCTTTTTGGATTAACTGACAAAGGGGGAGAAAATTTATAACTTGATAACTTGTATTACTTATTGCACATAGTCTGATTTTAGTGTTAATTGTTTGCCCTGATACTGCTTCTGCTACACAACCATTAATTGCTCTAATATTAGTGTTGATATTTGCTCTGATACAGCTAATAATTGATCAATTTTATTTGCTTGATTTGCTCTGATTTTGATAAACAAACTGATCTGATACTATTGACTGATCTGATACTATTGCGCTATTGCAAAATGCTCTAATACAATCTGCTTTGTTTTTTTTTTTTTTGCTTATCAAATGCTCTGATACAATCTGATATTGTTACATGGCATTGATAATACATGATATATGTCAGATTTGTCTTGTTGTATAGCTCTAACCCAAATTCCAAAGTATGAACTGCATGAATGCTCAAATTTAGGGGGAGCTTCTTTTTTTTGTAATTATAATGTCATTCCTTGAAATGTTTCTCAAGTTAAAATTCTATGTTTGTCACTTAATCAAAAAGGGGGAGATTGTTAGACATAAGTCCATTTTTGATATTATTAACAAACATACATCATCTGATAAGTCTAACTTTTTGAACTAAGAAAAATTTCAGGAACAACAATTCAACCCTACAAACTTGAGACAATAGCTTGGAACTCAAGGAATCGACAAAAGTTGTAAAATTGTCTTAGCAAATCGATTTTGTAATAGGGTCGTTTGAAATTGTGAATTCTGTGATTAGGAAATCGATTAGGCAAATCAATTTGCACATTTAATGAAAATCAAGTGTGCAAGTCAGTTGCATGCTGTTTTGCAAGCTAATCGATTATGCAAATCGATTCAAATATGAACTGTTATTCAATTCTGGAGAATGCCTTAAAATAATCGATTAGGTAAATCGATTAGTTTATGTAGTTTCAAGATTCAAGAAAAACAAGATTCGCGAAATCGATTTGGTAAATCGATTGAGCATGCTTTATAACTTTAATGAATCGATTGGGCAAATCGATTCATCTGTTGTTTTTTCTGAAACTATATAAACTGTTTTCATTTACTTCTTCTCATAACATTGACATAACTCACAACATACACAGAACTCATAATATTCTGATATCTCTTTCTCACATTGAAGTAACTTTGAACATGGCTTTTTCAGACTTGACCATTCATCATTCGTAAAAAACATTTGATAAACAAATTTTTTGTTTATCAAAGAGAAAGAACATTTGAGAAGAAGACAGCTCAAGAAATTTTTGTATATTTCTATTTTAGACTTTTTGTAAACAAATTATGTAATCAAATAACATTGAGAAATCCAGTTGAAACTAGTAGTGATCTTCTGTGTTGAGGGGCTTCATCAAGAAGACACTGGACTGAAATCTTGGAAGAGTTTATGGGAGATAAACTCTGGGATTCAGGGAGATAAGGATAGAATAGGAAGAGTAGTTTAAGATTGATAGGCGAGGAGTTGGAAGATCTGTAAACTGACTCTGTGAGATTCTATTGGAAAAGGCTAAGATCGGATTTGATCTTAGGACTGGACATAGGCCGTCTAACAGGCGGCTGAACTAGTATAAAAATTACTCTGTACACTTTCCTTCCCTTATCTCTTTTATTTCTGCATTGCCTATTTGATTAATATTGATTGTATCCAATAATAAAATTCTATGTTAATTGACATTACATGGATTGTTATTCTTGGCATGCTTGTATATGAATCAATCTGTTGAACATTGATTGTTTCTGCTACACTCTCTATTGGACAATACATGTTATTGTTAATCTTTCTTTAGGATTTATTTGAGACCTTGGTTAATCTTTTGTTTAATAAATTTTGAATTTAGTAAACTGTTTAGCATAATGGTAGAATAGGCATTATTCTTCATAATTTTCTGTTAAACTGAGGTCATACTCCCCATCAGGCCCCGCACGATTCTCCTGACACTGCTCCAGTCATGTCTGTCCAACTACATTCCCATCCAAAGGGTACTAACTGGTGGATAGATCCTGGTTCTCATCTGAGAGCAAAGCCCAGATTTCAACAATAGTGGTAAGGGGTCACCAACTAAATTAACAATTAACACATAACATTTAAGTTTTTAAATGCACAAAATAACCTTTCAACTTAGCATGCACCTTGAAAGGGTTTCCGAATGCTACACATGCATAAACAAAGTTGAAAAATGAAGTTTTTAACAAAACTTAACTGTTGTATTCGAATACAACATCTATGTATTCAAATTCAAGCCTGTTTCATAAGTCAACAACAAAAACAGCATGTATGTATTCGAATATAGCCTTCTGTATTCGACTACACATAAGTCAACAGCAAAAATACAATGTATGTATTCGAATACAGCCTTTTGTATTAGACTACACATAAGTTAGTAGCTAAAATAGGACGTTTGTATTCGAATACACATCAGAAAACAGCAGAAAAACAGCAAAATTCAGCTTTTAAATGGGTTTCAAAATCAATCAACACTTACACACAAATCCAAACAATCACACTTAGGAATTATAACACAATCACCACGAAAACTTGAGTTTCAAAAAGGTTTTACAATCAATCACACTTACACACCAATCCAAAGCATTCACACTTAGCAATTATAACACAATCAGCATGAGAACTTGAGTTTCCAAAAGATTTTGAAATCAACCACACTTACATACAAATCTAAAACATTCACACTTAGCAACTATAGCACAACCACAACAACCACTTGAGTTCAAACACTCAATCATAATCTTGAATCAAAATTGACTCGCATGCTAAGCACCCTAATGCAATGTGTATATGCCAAAATGCATGGTCTCGGAATTCCAAACCAAAATCTTCCTCGAAGGGCCGTAAATTATAATTGTACCCCTTATCCGAGGCCGAAATACTAAATTATGGAGGTGCTACCTATCACGAGTCAGCACGAATTACTAAAAACGTTAATCGTAAATATACCGCCTATCACAGGTCCAAGTACTATTTATTGAGGTGCCACCTATCACGGGTCAGCACGATTTACCAAAAATGTGCAGTCTATCGCAGACGTTACACGATGCAACACGACGCAACAATCCCCACAAGGATAAGATGAACCAACAAATCACATGGAATCATCTCGTGGCCCATCCAGTCACCACTATCACCATGGCCCATTCGGTCGCCATGTACTATGAAATGCATGAACATACTCTGACTCTATCCATGACAATCATTAAGTAAATGCAGTTATTAAAAGATTCCTCATTTTTAAAACTCGTTTAACTCAAATGATTTTCATGACAATCATTAAATAAATGCATATATTAAAAGATTCCCCATTTTTAATACTCATTTAACTCTAATGATTTTCAAATTCTACACAGAGCATACTCAGACATATTCTCAAATTCAACCCACGATTCACACCAAATCATATCAATTCATTTTTCCACAAAATCCACACAAACACATCTCAAAATTTATAATATTAATTATGAACACGACAAACACAAATCATCACAACCCACCACTCGAACATATCAAATTTCATTTTCTAAAAACCACACATAAATGAGTTAAATTCATTTTCTAAAAAACACTCATCAATATTACTTAAAATCCAACTCTAAAATTTCACCCATAAAAGCATTAAATTCATTTTCCCCAAATCTACACTTCAACCCTAACAATTTCTTTTTCACCCAACCACAGATAAGTCCCTAAATACAAACTAAAAGTTTGGAATGATCCCTTACCTTAACGTTAGCTTTAACGAACGATCACGGTACCGCGATTAATTCCGATAAAATCTCCGCTCGCGACGTCGCTTCCAAAGTTGGCTCACTGGCACTGTAACATGGAGGTGAGCAACTTTCTCTTCTATCACTTCTTGAAAAGAAGCATGGATCTAGAAGAAATATGGAGGTTTGTGTTTGACGGTTTTGAAATCACCAACACCGTTTTTCTTCATTTCCAAATCTGAGAAGAAGAATGCAGCTCATTATACAGTAACAAATCTTCGGCTTCATTACCCGAGTTAAGATATGACCAAAGGCATCATGACCAATTGCGCATGGGTCAGAGGCATCATGATAAAAGGCTAACATTGATCAAAGAATAAATAACCAGAGTTGGAGGATATGTTACTAGAAGAAAAGTCAAATGATATGTGATGAAAGATGGATTCAAAGGATACACTACTAAAAGTAGAGTTAGAGGATACATGACAAGAGGATCTAAGATTCAAGGCAACATGATTAAAGGAATTAGGATATGAGGAAGCGTGATAATATGAACTTGGATTTGAGGCAACATGATAAGAGGAAATGGGATCTGAGGCAACGTGTTCATAGGAACTTGGATCAAAGGAAGCTTTATTAAAGGAACTTGGATTCAAGCCAGTGTGATAAGATGAACTAGGATCTGAGGCAGGATGACAAGTTGAACTTTGATATGAGGCAGTGTGATAAGACGAGCTAGGATTTGAGGCAACTATATCAAAGGAGCTTGGATCCGAGGTAGCGTGACCAGAGGAAGATGGAAGGGAAAACAATAGAAGGAAAATTAAAGGATAAAATCAAGAGCAAGGAAGAAGAAGAAAATCAAAGGCAGCGTAGTAGAGAATTATTAGAGGCAAAATACTTGGAATCTTAAAATAGCTAATATAGGCAAAAGTAGGAGAAATTAGAAGCCAAAAAACTCAGAGTTGAGAAATGACATCAAAGGCAACATGCCCAAATACGTAAGTAATCATTAAAGGAAGAATACCCAAAATCATAAGTTAAGAATCAGAGGCCAAATCAAGAAGAAAATCATACGCAAGAAAGAGAGAAGGCATTCGGGCATACATAGCAGTTCCCATTGTATGTTGTGCATCTAAACAATCCTTAATCGTATTTTTCCTAGATTCCTAACTAATTTTTCAGCCGAATCAAAACACAATTAAAATAACAACATGAATGATAATTAAACATAACTTTGGGTGAAGATTTCCTAAATACCTACATGCTTAAAAGTTCTACTTCCTCACCGTCTCTTAATTTTTTTAACCCCTTTTTTAGCTAGTAAAAGTTTCGGGAGTGAATGAAAAAATTTCAACTAACTTTTCCCACAACCCGTCAAGCTAAAACAATTTAATGTAAAAAAGTCACAGAAGTTACACTAAAGAAAAAGAAGATTTTGGTTAAAAGCAGCTCTGAATCTCTCCAACTTAAACCCAACCTCACAAATTCTCACATGCAAGGCTGCTTGGATGATTATGGGGACTTTAGTGAACTTTTAGATTTGGAAAATTTGGGAGATAAGGAAAAATAAAGAATTTGGAAGAGAAGGTGAATCGTAACAACGGGGGTGTCCTTCAGACTTGTTAGGGGAAAGAGATGGAGAAAATGAGATAATGATTGAATATTTTTTTCCAAAAGAATAAAAATGAGGGAAAAGAACAAAGGTCTCCTTTTTGCCCATTGGACATTCCCCATATTATCGTTTTTCCCATTCTTATTTTAATTAAAATTCTTTATTTCTAAATTATTGGATTAATACTTTGACTACCCCTTTGTTTTTAACATATTTTAATTAAAGGATTATTACATTCTCCTCCCTTTTATAAAATTTTTACCATCAAAATTTGACAAATTACCTATTGGAAGTGGTAGGGATATTCCTTCTATATACCAGCCTTTGCCTCCCTAGTTGCTTCCTATGAATATGATCCTTCCCATACAACTTTTACTATGGGAGTAACTTTGTTCCTTAATGCATTTATGCTCCTATCAACAATTTGAATTGGCATGAGATTCTATATGAGGTTTGGTTTAAGTTGGAGTTATTCATGGTGCAAGATTTTGTGAGGGTTTGGAATATATTTCTTTAATTGGGAAAAATGAAAAACTTCATGGAGATTGGACAAAGATGGTGGTAAGGCTAATCTGTAAGCTGAGGACCTATCATCTTCATAATTTAAAAAGGTCCAACTATGTTTTTTAACTTTCAGCACTCTTCCAATACCAATGGTAGGGGTAACCTTTAAAAATGCATGGGCACCTTCCTCAAACTCAAAGAGTCTCCTCTTCTGGTCAACATAACTTTTTTTTTTTTTGCGTTCTTGGGGCTCTCCTCAACTTGACACTAATAAAACAAAAGATGTTTTTAGTATGACATCTTTGATTGAGAACATGTCATTTAATTCTCAACAGTTTACAACTAGAAGCAATTCAACAGTGTTGACAAGGGGTGTGAATGAAATCCAAGTTTCTTCCCACAAGAATTTAGAAGGCATACTTGATGAGCTTACATCTTTAATAAAAAAACTTGGCAATAGGTAAAATCCAAGCAGAGGTCTGTCGTATTTGCACTTCTCTAGAGCATCCTACATATTCATGTCCTACATTGCAAGAAGATCCAATTGTTGACGCTCCTCAAGCATATCTAACAAATGTATACAATCCTCAAGCCAACTATGATATGTCATCTAACAGGTACAATCCTGGATGGAGAAACCATCCTAACAAAAGATGGGGGATTTCATATGCACAACAGCAACCTAGGCAGCAACAACAGCAAAATATTCCCCAACATCAAAACAATGCACCTTCATTCCAGAATCTCCAATTTCAACAAAGAATAAATTCCACCATTCAAAATTTGGAAAGAAAGATTAGTCGGCTAGCCACTTCAATTAACCAATTGACGAAGGAGGGTTGCGATGGAGGCTGTGGTCGGGAGAAATAATAGAGACAGGACACAGAGGTAGAGAGAGGAACAGGTAAGTCACAGTGATGGTGTGGTGTGGTGTGGTGTGGAGAGGAGATGAGATGAGAGAAATTAAGTTTAAATTAAATGTGTAGTGGAATCATGGGAGCAATTTTAAACTTTGGGTGTTATGAGTATAAGGTACAAATATAAGAGTTTAGAATACTCATATTGCAAAATATTAAGCATTTCAATGCAATTTTTCAAAATTCAAGATATTATATATATATATATATATATATATATATATATATATATATATATATATATATATATATATATATATAACTAATAACTAACAGAATCGTGTCCGACCTTATTAGTGATTACTCTTATATAAGAATTCAAACACAATGGTTTTAAGTTTAAATATGTAATAATAAGGATTTTAAATGTTTTTTAAGTTAAAAATTTTATTAAAAGAAAGCAAAAAAATAAAAGCTGAGAACATAGACCTTACACAAGAAAAGAAATTAAAAATTATTAAAAGAGTTTCTCACATGTTTTTTAATCCTTAGTGGAAATTATATAATATAGGTTCATTCTGCATATTCTTTTTTATTGTCGAATAAAAGGCTCTTTTATGGTATTAAAACTATGTGTTTGGTTATCATCTTTATCTTTAAACAAATTCTGCAAAATCATCAAGTTATGATAAATTATTAGATTTAAATCATCATCAGTAACAATGACATTTGAATATGTCATACTCACAACCATAATCCTTAAGTGTGGATCACTCTATAAACCAACTATACACATATATATGTTATACTCTCAGGGTAATGATCCATCAACCTGCTACTTCTTTTTATGAGGGACAAACAGTAGAATGTATGCTGGAAGCGAATGAATTACTGAAAATGCGCAAAACTATGACAAATATTTATGCACAAAGAACAGGCAAACCTTCATGGCAGATATCCAAAGACATGGAAAGGGATCTTTATATGTCAGCAGAAGAAGCTCAAGCCTACGGAATTGTTGATATGGTAGCGGATTCTTTGTGAATAAAAAAAGAGCAGAAAGGATTCCTGATAACTACAGGATTTGAGATTTCATTTTTTCTTTTTAATCGTCTTACTAACCGGATTTAATCGAATCTAAATAATTCATAATCATCGGGTTAGGATTGATCTAAACCAGCTAATTATGTATATGACTCACCATGCCAACTATAAAACAACTTATTAGAAACGCAAGACAGCCAATCCGAAATGTCACCAAATCTCCCGCTCTTCGGGGATGCCCTCAGCGCCGAGGAACATGTACTAGGGTGTATGTGCGACTCGTTTAGATCATAGACTAAAATAAAAAAAATATATTCTATTAATTATATTTAATTCTATTGTGTAAAAAATTTATGGTTTCGATTAGTGCAAACCGAATCACCTTAATTTGCAATTTAAGATGAAAAAAACTTTCCCATTGGTAACAAATAGTTATCCATTAAGCGGGAAAAATCCAATTTCAAATAAAGAAAAATTATGCCCTACCTAAATTTTGAACGGACTAAGAGGGTCAACTACCCAGCAAATCTTCATACTTAAATACAGTTACTGTATAGCTAGATTTCGTTGTGAAAGACCTATTACTAGATATTTCATGGGTAGAGCCCATAAGTGTGAACTGTACAAATTCATGATTCCGGTGTATAGAGAGGACCTCACCATTTAAAAAGTAATCATAGAAACGATGGAACCCACCATTTTTTTGTCTATTTCTATTTAATTGACTATGTTTTTTTAACTACTTAGTATCAATATCATTTATTATTTATAGGTTAAATACTTAGAAAAAAATAAAAAAAATCGTGGTTGGGAAGGTTATAGTAGCAAAAGCCATTGGAATTTTTATTTTATACATTAAATATTAAGATCCTCTCAAATATGATGTGTTAGTTGAATTAAATAAATTGAAATAAAAAACTTCATCAATTACATTTTTAGTGTCCCATGTAATCTAGACCTCATATTTATACATCCTCATAGGCTTTTTCACGATTTATACTTTTACCAAATTATCTACTGCACCATAAATATTATTATCTTAATATGTACCTTGAATTTCGACATTATCTACTACTTCTTTACTGTTGCTAACTTTTTTTTTTAGCTTTTACCAATTTTTTTATTTAAATAAAAATGTTATGATTATTTTAATCCATTCCTAATTCCTTTATAAAATACTCGACCAATAACGTAGATTCAAATAACGTCCAAGTAAATAGGAGGGTAATAGTTTCAAATTTTAAAAATCAATTAATTGATTAATAACAACTTTTCCCTTATATTAAAGATGGTGATTGAACAAATTAACTAATTAGGTACCTCAAAAAACATATCCACAACAAGGAAAATAAAAACAGACATAATAGATATAGGTGTGAGCACATGTAATTACTTACAAAATGAGCAAATATGAATGTGAGTACAAATATTTTAATACTCACTTTATAC
>JBBPBT010001350.1:5226052-5254052 GCA_037974875.1 Cicer bijugum | reverse complement strand
ATTTTAAATTAAAGACCTTTTTTAATTTTTTTATTTTAAATTGATATTTTGTGATTTAGTAGTGAATATTAATTCAAACGCTAATAATGAATATAGGTAGGTGGTACACTTATTCTAATGATATAAATAGAATCTTTAAGATTCATAGTTAATAAGTACAAATAATTTTTTAAATGTGAATATAAAGATAATACTATAATATTTTACTCAAATTCTAGCGAATGTCATCTCTATTTATTATATTTCTTTGTAAAGTTTATTTTTGTTAATAAAAAGTGGTAATGTTTGTAAAACAAAGTAATAATACTAATTAAAATTAATTTGAAAACAAAATAAATGCATATAAATTTGAAAATCACCTTTTATTTCCTTAACAACACAAAAAATATTAAAATAAAGGTTTCGCAGCATTAATTAATTACAGTTGTACATAGAGTACCGATTTTTGCTGCCAAAACCGGTGGAATAGGGGATGACAGAAACCTACAACTGACAATACGATACAACGAATTTCAAGATTAAAAATTATTATGACATGTACAAACATACAATCAGAATCAATTCAAAATGGATCAGTTTTGTCGACATGAATATGGAGGTATCTTTATAAAGTTAAAAAGGAACTAATATTGAAAAACTAATTAATATTGAGTCGGTATAAACTATGGTTGAACGAACTAACCTATCCTTTGACGGTGGCATGGGTATTTTAGTTGAATTTTATCATGAAAACGTGCGGGGAATTCAAACAACCGTAATGTACTTGATGGAGATTATTAACTAGAACCAATTTATGATCTGTCACTTTTGGTATTCTCTCAACTGTCATGTATTAATGCAACCAAATATGGTGTACACGATTGTGTATATCAATTAATTAGCTTGATTTCTCCTATATGCTGTTTGTAGTAAAAAAACAATGGCTTGATTTCTCCTGTATTCTATTTGTAACGAAAAAACAAACATATCTATTTTAAATAGTTAACGCATTGACACCCTCAACACATCTTACTAGATCATTACCCTAGATTTCAAATTAGGGAGAACCCAGATTTTTTATAGTCGCTGCCCATAATACCCAAAGACTAAGTTACTTCTTTCTATCTTCTTCAGACCCACAACTCATTATGTATGTGAAGCTGGTGGCAGTCTAGCCCATAGCATCCAAATCACTAGACAACTGCAACTTGTGATCTGATGTGTGATTTTGGAAAGTATTAATTAGATAGAATGTATAGAAATGGTTAAATTTTATAAGAAAAATATATTTTTATTAAAAAATGAATAATCATTAAAAATGTGAAATCTAAATTATATAAATTATAGAAAAGTTATGGTTTGATATATATTAATTGATTCTAATGAATTTCGACTAAAGTTGATAAAAATATATATTAATTAATATAAATAATATTGTGTATGTTATTGTAAGATTGTTGGTAAAATTGTAGTTGTTGCATGAATAAATATTTGAATTTAATATGTGAAAATGATATATTATTTAGACATATTTTCTCGTTACATAAATTGATTTAACCAAATAAAATTTAATAGGTGTGTAGAAATTAAAATTTATTTTATTAATTTTTTTATTATTCAAATTGCATTATATTTTATTAGAGTCTATAATATTTAAGATTAGTACATGACTTTTATAATTTTTTAAATATGTTTACAAAAAATTATATATTCAAAAATATAAATATTAGAAGACAATTAAATATTTTAATTCTATCAAACACTAAAAATGCTTGAAGAAAATTTTGTTTAAATTATAATACATAATTTTTTATAAAAATTAAAATAAAAAATTAAAATTTTATAACAACTAAAAATTTATTTAATTCATTTATAAAAATAAAAATAAAATATTAAAAATTTATAATAACTAAAAATTTATTTAATTCATTGCATTGTATAGTCTGATTTTCATCGAGCAAAGGCGAATCGTGTTTAGAACCGGTTTTAAATTGTTTAAATGAAGTTTAGGATATAATAAGGTTTGTATGCATATGTTACTTAAAAATTAAGCAGTATTACTTGGGTCTTCCCACATCTGTCGACAAACTTAGGCTACAAGTAAATTATATATTCTAACAAACCCGGGTTGGCTCAGGACACGTGCCACGTCTCATTGGACCGGACAAAATGGAAAGGAATTTTGGAAACGTTGAGTTATCTAAACGATTTTAAATTCATTAACCAAATTTGGACCAGACTTGCCTATAAATACAGGATCTCAAATCCTTCCACTTCATTCATATCTGAATAATTTCTTCCTCTAAATCTCTGTTTTCGAGAGTCTCTCTCGCTTCTTGTGTGAGTGATCAGTAGATTTTGATACTTGGTTCCTTTAAATGAGTTTTTGATTCATTGATGTCTATTGATGTCTTATTCGATATTTCAGAAGTATTTAGATTTTCAATTAAAAACTACAAAATTAATGTTTATTTTATTTTCTTTACATTCTTAAGATTATTAGGATATATGAGATATATCGAAATTAGAGTTTTTATATGATTTTTGAATTAAATATTTCTTTTTTTTCTTTTTTAAAATGCTTTATTTTAAAAATTATTTACATGAATGCCTTACTTTTTTTAAAGTAGGAAGTTGCTTTTTCAAGAAGTGACCAATTGAAGAGAAAATTTTGAAATGTTACAAGAGGTCGCTTTCCCGAGTAACAACATGTAACTAGCCTTATTATTATTATTTTTTATTTATTTTAACATTAGTTATTAATTATTTAATAAATCATTAGTTATTAATTATTTAAGTTATTTGACAAATAAAAATACTAATAATAAATTAAAATAAAATATAATAATAAATTATAAATTAATTTTATATTTTAATTATTATTATTATAATAAATAATTATTACAATTATAACTAAAAATGATTATAACTAAAATGATTAAATTATATTATAAATTTAAAAAAAATACATTAAAATTAAAAAAAAATACATCAAATTTGTTGCAAAAATAATAATAACAATTAAATAAAAAGAAATTTATATTAATAACATGAAAATGAAATGAAATATATTAAGTTAACGATAAAAAATTATATTTGAGAAGAAAAAAAACATCAAATTTAGGATGTCGTCGAACTCGTCTAGCTTCCTGAACGAGTTGCAGTTCTTCCAATTCATCATGATTTTGATCATTTTCCTCAATGTAAGTTGTAGGTGGATTAGAACCACTGTCACCTGCTTCCATTAAATTTTGAGACTAAGGATTATAGATCGAGTCAAGCACAACATAAGCCGACTCAGGAGTTGTGCATTGAGTTCCAAACAAATTATAGAAAAGTCCATGTTATGTCGAATAACCGGGTGTTGGTATTTCTGGTACCGACGAAACATAATAATGAGTCGGTGGTGGATCATAACATGGAACTTCAGTAACGATGTGTAGGTGAGGTGATGATAAAGACTGTCATGTTATATTTTGTAAGACCCTTAATTTTAAATTCTAAATTATTCAATTATAGGGTATTTTGTGTTGAGTTTCTTAGGCTGTTAGCCCTATTTTTTGGAACTTAATGAGTTAAATGCCAAAAATATATTTTTGGAATTTGGATTAAAATTATTTGTTGGAGAATAATTTATTTACGTTACGAAAAATTTAATACCGAACAATTTAGTTAAAAATATCTTTATTTGCAGAAAATTTTATTTGTCAATTGAGTTGTGACGAGAGTAGATATTTTTATCAAAAGGGTTTGAGAAGTGATGATTTTCATAAATATCTAAAATATTTAGATATTTAGGTATTTATTGGTTAGGTTTAATTATTATTATATATATATATATATATATTATATTATTGTTAGTAATATTGTAAGTAACATGTATATATATGGTTGGAGGGAAATAGAAGGAAAGGAAAAAGAAAGGAAAATGAAAAAGAAAGAAAAAAGGAAAAAGGAAAAAGCAAAGAAAGGAAACAGAGAAAGAAAACGTTTTCCTCCTCCCTGCCTCGCGACCCATTTTCTTCCTTCTTCTTCTTTCATTTCATGGCTTCATTTGCTTCAAGAAAAGGAACACAATGCGTTTATGGGTGAGAAGTCAATAATTTCTCCGCTTCATTCTTCCTCTTTGATTCGAAAACGAAGAAAAACGGTGTTAGGGGTTTTCAAAACTGTTAAACGCAAACCTCCACGTTTCGTCTAGATCTAAGTTTCGCGTCACGAAGAGATAGAAGGGAAAGTTGTTCACCTCCATTCTACGGTACTAGTGAACTAACTTTGGAGGCGACGTTGCGAGCGGAGATTTTGCCGGAATTACTCGCGGTACCTTAATTGCACGTTAAAGCTAACGTTAAGGTAAGGGCTCCTTCCAAACTTCTAGTTTTCATTTAGGGACTTATCTGTGGTTGTGTGGAAAAGAATTTGTTAGGGTTGAAGTGTTGATTTGGGGAAAATGAATTTAATGCTTTTATGGGTGAAATTCTAATGTGGGGTTTTGGTGATATAGATGAATATTTCGTGGAAAGTGAATTTAACTCATTTATGTATGATTTTGAGTAAAAGAAATTTGTTGTGTTTGAGTGGTGGGTTGTGTTGATTTGTGTCGTCGTATTTGACGTGTTCACAATTGATAGTTATAAATTTTGAGATGTGTTTTGTGTGGATTTTGTGGAAAAATGAATTGATGTGATTTAGTGTGAATTGTGGATTGAATTTGAAAGTATGTCTGAGTATGTTCGATGTGGAATTTGAAAACCATTAGAGTTAAACGAGTATTAAAAATGGGGAATCTTTTAATATCTCGGTTTACTTAATGTTTGTCATGAAAATCATTAGAGTCAAACGAGTATTAAAAATGGGAAATATTTTAATATCTCTGTTTACTTAATGTTTGCAGTGAAAATCGTTAGAGTTAAACGAGTATTAAGAATGGGGAATCTCTTAATATCTACGTTTACTTAATGATTGGTGCGAAAAATCGTTAGAGTTAAACGAGTATTAAGAATGGAGAATCTCTTAATATCTACGTTTACTTAATGATTGGTGCGAAAAAAATTGTTAGAGTTAAATGAGTATTAAAAATGGGGAATCTTTTAATATCTGCATTTACTTAACGATTGTTGTGGTTAGAGTCAGAGTACAATCATGCATTTCATAGTACATGGCGACCGGATGAGCCATGGTGATAGTGGTGACCGGATGGGTCATGAGATGATTCCATGTGATTTGTTGGTTCATCTTATCCATGGGCCACGAGATGATTCCATGTGATTTGTTGGTTCATCTTATCCTTGCGGGGATTGTCGCGTCGTGTAAGGTCTACGACATACTGCACATTTTTTTGTAAATCGTGCGGACCCGTGATAGGTGGCACCTTGGTAAATAGTACTTTGGCCTGTGATAGGCGGTACATTTACGATTTACGTTTCTTTTTAGTAAATCGTGCAGACCCATGATAGGTGGCACCTCGGTAATTAGTACTTCGGCCTGTGATAGGCGGTACAATTATGATTTACGGTCCTTCGAGGAGGGTTTTGGTTTGGAATTCTGAGTCCATGCATTTTGGCATATACGCATTGCATTAGGGTGCTTGGCACACGAGTCGTGTTTGATTCAAGATTATGATTGAGTGTCTGAACTTGAGATGTTGTGGTAATTGCGTTGTAATTGCTAAGTGTTATGTTTTGAAATTGTGTGTAGGTGTGATTGATTGCAAAACTATTTCGAAGCTCATGATGTCATAGTGATTGTGTTATAAGTGCTAAGTGTTATGTTTTGGAATTGTGTGTAATGGGGATCGATTCAGTTATGTAGTTTTAGAAATACTTCAGGAAAATCGATTTCCCAATCGATTTTGTTAAAAGATATTGAACACAATCGATTTGGCAAGTTACAGGGGCTCAACTATTTAAGAAATCGATTTGGCAAGTTACAGGGGCTCAGCTATTTAAGAAATTGATTTGCCAATCGATTTGGCAAGTTACAGGGGCTCAACTACTTAAGAAAATCGATTTCCCAATCGATTAATTTAAACCCAGAATATAGTTTTCACTAAAAACCTTTAAGAAATCGATTTCCCAATCGATTTGCTTAGTAAAAACTTTTATTCTGAGTCAGACAATCGATTGCTCAGTTGTTTCATCAATTGGTTGGTCAGTTGATTTATTACTTGATTGATTTAAAACCTTATTTTGATTTCATATTTATTTGGCAAGTATTATATGAACTTTTAGCATATGGAAAACCCTTTTAAGGTGCATGCTAAGTTGAAAGGCTATTTTGTGCATTTAAAAACTTAAATGTTATGTGTTAATTGTTAATTTCGGTTGGTGACCCTTTACAATTATTGTGGAAATCTTTGCTTTGCCCTCAGATGAGAGCCAGGACAATCCTACCGGTTCGTACCCTGTGGATGGGAATGTAGATGGGAACGCCTGAATGGAGCTATGTTAGGAGGATCTTACAGGGCACGTGGAGATCACTCAGGGTGTATAGTTTTTTTGTAGAATGATCAAATTAGGTTGACATAGAGAGAACAAATGTCTTTCTTTTGAATTGCATTTATTTTAAATTGGAAGACTGTACCTATACTAATATTGTCAGCATGACATGTTATTTTCGATGGGTTCCATGTACCACTTTTTGATGTGTAAATACTTTGGATTCATATTTCGAAAAACTATTCCGCGGCTTGTAAATTATATTTACTTAAATATTTATCCAAAGGTATTTCCTTATTTATTTCTTTGTTTTATGAATTTGTTTTGAAAAAAAATACACTCTCGCTATTAAAAATCGGGGTGTTACGTATTTTGTTGTTGTGGGGTTTATTGGGAGGTCGATTGCACATGAAGATATGAAGACAATTGTAAACGAGGATCATAGAGCTATTGTTCTACAAATATAAATAATTTTGTGTGCTATCTAAACCAAATCATATATTATGTGTTATGACATAAAACACCTTGTATGATGTTACCTTGCAACACGTAATTATGGCGTTCGTTCCAATGTATAATTTATTGCCTCCAAAATCAGTTCCAATTATCATCAATCCCACACCTCATGTCGACTTCATGGTGCATTTTCATATCTTCGGGTGATTGTGGTATTTGTTGATGGAAACTAAACTCGAGTGTGACTCAACATGTATGATGTTTTTCAACAATGTGATAACAGAGTAGATAAGTATATGTAGTCCAAGTGACTATCTCTTCTTCGTAAACTTCATGTTGGAACCCGAGATAAGATCTCCAATAAAACTGATATGTAAAAAATAAGCTAAAGTAATTATAACAAGTATAAAAAATGAAATATTTAAATAGTCAAATAAATGTGAATGAATAATTACTTCCTCAACCATCATGTGATCAATTGCTTTTCGGTATCCTTCTATGTCGTTATGAGGAACTTTAGTGAAATTGAAACCACCAGAATTAAACCTGTCGAATATAACAAACATAAAAAAATATAATAAAATTAGTAATATGGTAAGTAATTGGTTTTAAAAAAAGAAAAAATAATAAAAAATAATATAGTTACCTTTGTGCAAGTGGAATTATCTATGGTTTGGGAGATTCTGGAGCGACACAAGTCAAATGATACAATGCCCAATTTTGCAACAACAATGCACATCCTCCCATAGATATTACACTGAGTTTCGTTGCAAGACATAGTTCTCTGTAAAATGTAGCTAAAGTTCTCTATAAAGTGTAGCTAAAACTGTTGAACCCCAACTATATTGGTATGCTTTATTTAAATATCCTAACAGTTAAAGATATTTTAAATGTACACGACTGTTGGATTTGTCAGACATCAATAGCCCTCTGATTATACGTAGGATATATGCTCGACACAATGCTTGTTTTTCTAATACAGATGCGTCTTCACCAACATCCTACAAAGATATGGAAGCCGAATATCAATCTACCATACTTGATTTCGATCCACCATCTCACCTAAGAGCATCAATTTAGATACTCAGGTTCAATCATTGAATTTTGTGGTACAAAAAAAAGATTTAGAAAGGTATGTTATTTATTGTTCAACTCCAAATTGTTTGTTTAGATGTAGAGCATCAAAAGGCAAAAAAAGTGAATTATGGGTGATTGGTAAATTGAATGTGCCTCATACATACACAAATTATGCATTGTTACAAGATCATATGAAGATTGATTCTAACATGATATGTACAAGCATAATGCAACTTGTGAAAGTGGATCCTTCAATCAAAGTGAATGTCATTCTTGCTCATATTCGGGATTTACATAACACACATTTAGTTACGTAAAGGCCAAGATGGGAAAAAATAAAGACAAATTTATGGCAATTGGGAAGAGTCTTACAATCAACACCCACAATGGTTGTTGGTTATGCAAACGTTTGCTCCAGGAACCAAAAGTAAAATGGAAACCATCCCAGCTTATCATGGGAATAGTTTGATAGGTGGGATAAGGATTTTTCATAGACTATTTTGGGATTTCGTTCTGTGCATATATGCGTTTAAATTATGCAAACCAATAGTACAAGTTGATGGGACTTGGTTGTACGACAAGTATAAGGAAACTCTATTGGTAGCAGTTGCACAGGATGGGAACGACAACGTAATTCTTATTACTTATGAAATTGTGGAAGGTGAGAGAAAAGAGGATTGAAGTTTCTTTTTGAAAAATTTGAGAAAATACGTTACTCCACAAGCCAACATTTGTTTGATTTCAAATAGACACAAATCTATTAAGAATGCTTATAATAATTAAAATAATGGTGGCAAGATCCTCCGTCAAAGCATATGTTCTGCGTCCGACATATTTCACAAAATTTTGCAAGGGAATTTAATGAAAATGCTTTGAAGGAAAAAGTTATTTATATGGGTAATAGTTTTATTTTTAAATTTTATAATTAGTGTAATTTTTAATAATTTCATTCTTAATATGTATCATTAATGTAGTAATGCATTGTCTACTGTTTCAATGCAAGTTACTCGATCAATGAGCCTACATATCGATACTAGCACAGAGAAATCGGCAGAGTAAGCCCGAAGGCTTTGAAATGGTTAGACAACATACCTCGACAAGATTGAATTCAAGCATTCGATGGAGGTAGCCGTTGGGGTCATATGACAACCAACCTTGTAGATTCGATCAATACATTATTAAAAGGCCTGCACAACATTCCTATCACTGCCTTGATCACATCAACTTATTTTAAAATAGGGACACTCTTTCCAACCATGGAAAAACAACACACATCAATTTTAGCTTTTGGTCAGGTATACACATAAACTTATATAAATTTTATGAAATTGAAAATAAGTAAATCCAATAGTCATAGGATGGATAGTTTTGATCGTAGCAACCATACTTTCATGGTCTATGATACAATAGTTCTAAGAGAAGGGCGACCAATTGGTCATTTCAGTGTAAACCTTTCTAATAAGTGGTGCGATTGTGGGCAATATCAAGCTAAACATATGCCTTGTTCACATGTGATAGTAGCATGTTATAGCATGGAATATAATTATTGGAGCCTTATACCTGATGTGTACAAGGTGGAAACGGTACTAAAAGTCTACGACGAAGTGTTCCAACTCATACCAAACGAAGAATATTGGCCACAATATGAAGGTGTTAAGATGTCTCACAATCCACTAATATAGAGAGTCAAGAAAAGTCGCCTAAAGAGAAAATGCATTAGAACATAAATGGACACTACAAAAAGAGTACCAAGAAAATGCAGATTATGTCGGGTCTCTAGTCATATTAGAAAATATTGTTCAAACTTTACTGACACATCTACTCAAATTTGATTTTTATTTATTTATTTTTAATTTCAGTTTTTTTTTTTAATTTATAATATAATAATTTCAGTTTAATCATTTTAATTATAATCATTTTTAATTATAATTATAATAATTATTTATTATAATAATAACAAAAATATAAAATTAATTTATAATTTATTAATATATTTTATTTTAATTTATTATTAGTATTTTTTATAAATAATTTAATTAATTTTAATTTATTAAATAATTAATAACAAATATTAAAATAAAAAATAAGGCTAGTTACAAATTATTCCCCAAGAAAGCGACCTCTGATGTAGCTAAATATCACTAGAAGGGGGGGGGGGGTTGAATAGGGATTTTGCTGTTTAAAAATAATTTCTCAGTATTTTGAAGACTATCCTCTCACTGAGGATGATTAGCTCGAGGATGAGATTTTTCAACTTGTTAGATCTAAGTTGAGCAAAAGAGTAGGAATGAAATAAGAGAGACACACACACAATTTTATACTGGTTCACCCAAAGATGGCTACGTCCAGTCCTCACACCCTTGTGAGATTTCACTAACTTTTAACCAGATCAATCCTCAACCCGAGGATGATTGCAAATCGTTTATTCTTTAGCTTCACCAAGCTTACAATCAATTTCTGAATATTTCCAAGTGTAACTCACAAGGAAATTACAAAGTGATATAAGAGTGATTGATACTTAATAGTTTCTCAAAAGATTTACAAAGATATAGTGTAGGAACAAAGAAAGTAAGAAGTGAGGGTGTTTTGCTCTTGATAACTTTAAGATGATGGATCTTTTTATGCAAGTGTGTTGAAGAAGATCAGCTTGCTGCAATTTATAGAGTTCTTGTGATGTTCATTTCATAAGCCAAGCCTTTTATGACCGTTGGAAAACCTATTTGAGAAATGTCAAGGTTTTTCTTCATAATTACGAAAATGCCATTCAGCTCATTTGAAATATGCCTTCCATGTTTTAGTACGAGGTAGCTGGTTTCTTGGCATTTGGGGACATGAGCTATCCTATTCTCTTTCCTTGTTTTAAGGTTTGAATGTTGTGTGTTGTCTTTTTCCTTCTCTTTCTTCCATGCCTTGAAAAACTTCACATGTTAGCTTTTTATCTCTCCTCCATTTAATGCCTTATTGCAACATGTGATGTCTTTTTCATTCCTTTCTTCAAGACCTTGTGAAGGCTTCACGTGAAGTCTTCTTCTCTTGCCTTCAGACATGTGATCCATTTATTTAGGACCAGTTTTGTTGTTGCCTTTTTGAATATTTGATTTTATAATTCTTTTGAATCACAAAACAATACATGTAGCCTTTTGCCTCTGATGAGTTGCTTTCATAAAGTGTTGGGATGTATTCCAAAAAGTTGACTATAGGCACAAGCTAATATCATCATTCATCGTGCCTTTCTTTTGTATTCTTGCAACTTTTCTTCAAAGTCCTTTCTTTAAAATAATAGTATTTTACCTTTATTGAATGAATCAACAATTCATTCTTTAATACCGTTATGCCCTTGTTGAATAATTCATTCTTTTGTACTATTCTGACCTTGATGAATGAATTCAAATAATTCATTCTTTAATATTATTCTGCCCGCTTGTTGAATGAATTTAAACCAGCAAGGATGCAGATCTGCAGCTCGTGAGGCCATCCTTAACATTTTCAATACTTAGCATTTAACTTAGAATTTTCTTCTTTTTCTTTAATGAATGATAACCTGTTTTCTTATGTGAATACACTCAAAAGCACAGATTAGTCTATAAAACACAATCATAATCTTTTCATTAATTTTGTTATCATTAAAACCAATTTGGATAGATTTTGTCTCAACAATCTCCCCCTTTTTGATGATGACAAAATTCTTTTAGATTATGATTTTTGTATTATGTAAGAGTGAAATAATTAAACTCCCCCTCAATCATACAAGTGATAATTTTGAAAAATTTCCCTTTTAACATTCAAGTAAAAGCAAATTTTTGAAATTATACAATATTGAGGTAAATAGAACATTCATAAACACCTAAAATAAATTCCAGCAACTTAAGCAACATACCTTAGGTTCATGAATTCAGCCATAACATAACAATCATAACAATTCAGCCATAACATAACAATCATAACATCAGATGAGTTCAGTCATAACATCAGCAAACATTGAGTTTAAACAACCATAACGTCAGTAAGCAAAACATAATATGAGTTTAAACATGTTATCAATGAGTTAACTAACATAAGACAAAATATAATCCATAATCTGACTCCCCCTGAATTAAGTCAACATCAAAAAGCATAAAACAAATTAAAAATAGAGTCATTCAGCGGAAGAGTAATCTTCAGATGATGAAGATGTAGAGTTAGGGGCAAAGGAGAACTGGGCTGGTAGGATAGGAGGTTGATCATTTTCAGCAGCCGATGAACCCAAATGTTTGGTAACCCATTCCAGAATGAGTCCAAACTGATTAATGGTTTTTTGAAAGTGAGAAAAGTTATCCAACAATTTCTTTTGGGCTTTCCTAATGGTCTTTAGTAGCTAAAAAAACCTTTTGTTCTCAGTTCCTGCCGATTTCATGCTGGTGGTTGAATCATCACGGGCACTTTTGGATTTTGAGCTTTTAGCCTTATCCTTTGAGACATTTTCAGACTGTGGGGCCAAAGTGGATTTGGATTTTTCTTGTAAATTTGGATCAGAATGAGATGAAGCAATATTTGGAGAGATAGGAGATGAGTTCAGACTTACTTGAGATGGTAAAGTGGATTCTTTTGCATGCATGTTCCTATGAGGACTTTTGGAAGAATGATGATCGTAGGATACGTTCAGATCAAAAGCCAAATCTTCACCATTACCATCTTTAATAGTATGTGTTGATGGATCCTTGTTGTCTTGTGGAGATTGAAGAAGTGTTGAGCCAACAGAGTTAAAAGAGGGGGTGCGAGACTGAGATAAAGGAGAGGCAGATCTTTGTTTCTTTGAGGCAGCATTTTCTTTCCTTGAGATGGGGTTTTGCTCAGGCAGATTAATGCGCATTTGTTTGATGTTTTTCATAGAAAAGAAATTATTGCACTGAATGCGCTCTTCATCATCAAGTGGTACCTTAAAGAACTTAAATATTTTGGTCAAGATCATCCCATAGGGAGCTGATCGACCTACAATAGCAGCATTCAACATATAGCTAAATATGATATTGCCCTGATGAAGGGGTGTTCCAGTTAACAAATGATGAAGGATCAGAATGTCAAGTTCTGTTACTTTTTCATAACTACCAGTGCGAGGAGCGATCGAGTGAACACAAATGTTGTGATAAATCCGACACATGGGAGGAAGGTTTGAAGCTATGAGAGGTTTCTGAGGATTTATCAGGATGTTTTGAAGGACAGAAGTTCGAGTAACCATATACTGCATATACCAAGTTTCAGCAAAACATTGTGCTCCAGCATCTTGTATACTAAGGATTTTGCATAGAGAAGTAGGGTTTATGTCCAAATGTACTCCCTTAAGTACAAAACTGAAACCAGTGCTTCCTTTACAGCCATTGCAAGCAGCATAAAAGGCCTTTACTAGCTTTGGGTATTGCGGTTCATTCACTCTAAAGAAGGAGGTCCAGCCGAAGTTATCAAATACTTTTACAACATTAAAGCCACCATTTTTCAAATTGATTAAATCAATATGCTTGCCATGAACCACAGATTTGTGAACCCATTTTGAGGTGTAACATAACTCCGAATCTTTGGATTCAAAAAGAGGAACATGAGTAGGTTTGGATGAACGAGATTTCTTTGGAGTCGGTTTACCATGTTCAGATGATTTGGTTTTCGGCCTTTTGGGAGTGGAAGGCTTGGAGGAAGATTTAGGGTCTTCAGTGATCTGTTTGGTTGAATGAACAGCCCCAGATTGAATTCTGGAAGACCGTCTGGTTGAGGCAGTGGGTTTGGACGTTGAGGGCTTCTTTGGTGTTTTAGAAGATGGTTGAGGAGGAGCCCTAGGAGGGGATACATATTTTTGTTTAACCTCTTGCCCAGTGGATTTAGAACTTCAGTATTTTTCAGAATCAGTTTCTGGATCAAAAGGACGCATTTTTCGCTTGGCAGTAGTTTTGATGCAAGCCATTGTTGTTGAGAGAACTTACACAGAGGAAGATGGAATTCGTGAAGGGAAGAAAGAAAGGAAACTGAATAACTTTGGAGAGAGAAACGAATGGAAGAGAGAGAGAGAAGAGAATTAAACACAGAGAGAGAAAATGAATTGAAACCGGAGAGAGAAAAAAAATTAAAAGGAAAAGATTTTAATAAAAAAGGATATTTGAATTTGAAAAAACAAAGTAATAAAAAGGAGAGAAAAAAAAATTAATGAGAGATGTGATTGAAAGGTTGAAAACGTGAGAGAGAGAGAGAGAAAAAAAATTGATTGATTGATGAGAGAGAATAGAAAAAAAAATCAGAAACGTGAGAGAGAGAGAGATAAGTGATGATGGACTGCTTTTAATGCAGTCTGCCCATTTATGGGAGATGGGGAGTATTCATCACGTGCCAACCATTTGACCAATGGGTAAAAGGAAGCATGCGCATGACCTTGATTGATTCATCAAGAGGAGGTTTCACATAAAAGGCCTAAGGTCCCCCTATTTAATTTTTTTACTTTATTTTAGGGATCAGATTTGCAAAATATTTATCACACACAATTAAAATAATAAAAGCCAAACAATAAAAATAAAAAACAGCAGAAATAAATTATTTAAATAACTTTTTGAAAATTTATGATGGAGAGTTCTTCTAAGATAAATTTAAACCGATCCTCTTGGAGAGGTTTGGTAAAAATATCTGCTAATTGATTGTCAGTGTCAATAAAAATCAGTTCTAAATCCCCTTTTTGCACATGATCTCTTATAAAATGATGTTTAATTTCAATGTGCTTAGATCGAGAATGCTGAATGGGATTTTTAGAAAGATTTATCGCACTTGTATTATCACAGAGGATGGGAATTTTTGTGTACCTTAGTGAGTAATCCTCAAGTTGATTTTTGATCCATAGTAGTTGTGAGCAACATTGAGCTGCTGATACATACTCTGCTTCAGTGGTTGAAAGAGCAATGTTGCTTTGCTTTTTGCATGACCAACTTATTAGTGATTTTCCAAGAAATTGGCAAGCCCCACTTGTGCTTTTTCTTTCAACTTTGTCTCCAGCGTAGTCCGCATCACAATAGGCTTTAAGATCAAGATTAGAGCACTTCTTGTACCATATTCCCAGATTTATAGTGCCAACAAGGTATCTAAAGATCCTTTTTACAGCTGTGAGATGAGATTCTTTGGGAGAGGATTGGAATCTTGCACAAAGACCGACTGCAAAGACTATGTCGGGTCTGCTTGCTGTTAAATACAACAAGGATCCTATCATCCCCCTGTATTCCTTTTCAGAAATTGGAGTTCATTCATCATCTTTGTGGAGTATGGAGGATGGATGCATAGGAGTTCCCATACTTTTGGCTGAACTCATTTTGTATTTGTTGAGTAGATCTTTGGTGTATTTTTCTTGAGATATGAAGATACCATCATCTCGTTGTTTAATTTGCAAGCCAATGAAGAATTTTAATTGTCCCAACATACTCATCTCAAACTCACTTTGCATGAGATTGGAGAAATCTTTGCACATCATTTCATTTGTGGATCCAAATATTATGTCATCAACATATATTTGAACAATCAATAAATCTTTTTCATGAGTCTTCTTGAAAAGAGTTGTATCAATTTGACCCTTAATGAATCCATTTTCTTTTACAAAAGAGCTTAATCTCTCATACCAAGCTCGAGGAGCTTGCTTTAAGCCATAAAGAGCTTTCGAAAGTTTGAACACATGATTCGGCCTCTTCATATCTTCAAAACCAGGAGGTTGACGAACATACACTTCTTCATTTAAGAACCCATTCAAAAAGGCACTTTTGACATCCATTTGAAATAGTTTTATACCTTTATGAGTAGCATAAGCTAAGAGGATTCTTATTGCTTCAAGTCTTGCTACGGGTGCAAACGTTTCATCACAATCGATTCCTTCTTGTTGATTGTACCCTTGTGCCACTAGTCTTGCTTTATTTCTAATGACTTCTCCATCCTCATTTAGTTTGTTTCTAAATATCCATATAGTCCCAATAATGGATTTATCCGGAGGATGGGGTACAAGATTTCATACCTTATTTCTTTCAAATTGAGAGAGTTCTTCCATCATAGCTTCAACCCATGATTTGTCACCAATAGCTTGATCAATCATTTTGGGTTCAACTTGTGATATCATGGCCATGTTAATAGTGCTTTCCCTTAGAGAATTTCTGGTTCTAGCACCATCCTCTGTATTCCCAATGATTAGATCAGGAGGATGATGAGTGACTATTTTCCATCCCCTAGGAAGTTGTTGAGAGGTTGGGTCAGACTCATCCTCTTCACGAGGACCGGGTACTTGAGAGGTTGACTGTTCATCTTCTTCATTTTTATCCAATTTCTCTAAACACAAGTCATCAAACTCATCAAAAATAACATGCATGGATTCCTCCACAGTTTGAGTCCAAAGATTATAAATTTTATAACCTTTTGACGTTGTGGAGTATCCTAGAAAGATTCCTTTATCAGATTTTGGATCAAACTTTCCCAAATTTTCTTTATTATTTAGAATGTAGCAATAACATCCAAATATATGAAAATAAGAAATATTTGGTTTTCTCCCCTTCCATAATTCATATGGAGTTTTGATTAAAATTTTTCTAATGGATGTACGATTAGAAACATAATAAGCAGTGTTGATGGTTTTGGCCCAAAAATATTTTTCAATGTTGGCTTCATTTAAAATCATTGAAGCCATTTCTTGTAAGGTTCTATTTTTCCTTTCAACAACCCCATTTTGTTGGGGAGTTCTAGGACAAGAAAAGTTGTGTGAAATACCATTTTCTTCACAAAGATTTTTAAAAGATTCATTTTGAAATTCACCTCCATGGTCACTTCTCACCGAGACAATTTTTGATCCTTTTTCATTTTGAATCTTTTTGCAGAAATGGTGGAATGCCTCAAAAGCTTCATTTTTATGTTTTAAAAATAAAACCCAAGTAAACCGAGAAAAATCATCAACAATTACAAAACCATATCTTTTTCCACTAAGACTTGGAGTTTTAATAGGACCAAAAAGATCAATGTGAATAAGTTCAAGAGGATGATTTGTTGAAACAAAGTTTTTAGAGTGAAAACTACTTTTGACTTGTTTTCCTTTTACACAAGCTTCACAAACTTTGTCTTTTTCAAAATTTATTTTTGGAAGACCTTTAACTAATTCTAAATTTGCTAATTTAGAAATAGTGTTTAAGCTTGTGCGACCCGCTCGTTTGCGCCAAATCCATTTATCATTTTCAATAGAAACAAAACAAGAATCAGCAGTAAATCATCAAGATAAAGTTCATATAAATTCTTTTTTCTAATTCCGGAAAATAAAACTCTACCTGAGGATGAGTGCTTAACCTCACATAGAGTAGGCTTAAAAATAACTTCATAACCACTATCACATAATTGGCTAATGCTTAGCAAGTTATGTTTTAAGCCATCCACATATTGAACATTTTCAATTTTTGCAGAATTATTCTTACCAATAATACTTGTTCCTTTTATTTGAGCTTTATCATTATTACCAAATGTGACTGATCCTCCATCCTTTATTTCTAATGACATGAAACAATGCTTATCTCCCGTCATATGCCTTGAGCAGCCACTGTCCAAGTACCAAGGCTTTCTTTTGTTGATTAGATGATGAACCTGTTTTAGAGTTTAAAAGAGACTTAGGTACCCATATAGCTTTGGGTCCTTGTTGGTTAGTTTTTCCTCTTTTGAGGACATTTCTTTTATGATATCAAATAGAATCATGGTGCCCATGTTTACCACAGAATGAGCAAGCTGACTTTGCATTATTAGCTTTCCTTCTAGCATGACAAATTTTGGAGGTATGCCCAAATTTTTTGCAAAACATGCATTTCGGCCTATCCTCTAGTTTTTTTGGCAAGAAAAAGTTTCCATATTATTTTTGTTTTTGAGAGCTTTCAAAACCAATACAAGCTTTGTCAAATATTCCAGATTGAGACCCCATTATCTTTTGAAATGTTTATGTAGATTTGACAAATTTGGAAATATCATTTTTTAGATCCCTAACCTCAGTTATCAAAATTTCCTTTTCTACATCCTCGTCAGGAGGATGAGTTTCAATTATTTTCATGTTTAAAGATTTTTGTTTCTCATAATTTTGAAATTGAGATTGCTGCAAATCTTGAATGATTTTAACATATTCATCATTCTTTTTCCTAAGCTCCTCATTTTGTCTCTTTATCTCAACAAATTGGTTTTTTTGAAATATACATGTTTGAGATAAAGTGTTGGAGTCATTTAGGAGGCTATCAAATTCAATTTCTAAATTTTCACAATTAGGACATAGATCAGAAATACTTACCTTGTCAGTTTCTGGTTTTGCCATGAGACAAAGGTTGGCCTCTTCTTCTTTTTCTTGCTCCGAGGATGACTCATCACTATCATCCCAAGTAATCATCATGGACTTGTTCTTGTATGGAAATTTTCTAGAATTCCTTTTGTTGAGTAGATCTTTGGTGTATTTTTCTTGAACTATTCATCCTCCTTCATTTTGAATAGTTCAAAATCTCTTACTCCCATATCTATCCTTGCTTCTTTTACATGACTTGATCCTTCATGATGGATCCTTAGAGTATCCTGATGTAGCTAAATATCACTAGAAGGGGGGGTTGAATAGGGATTTTGCTGTTTTAAAAATAATTTTTATGTGTTTGAAAAACTATCCTCTCACTAAGGATGGGTAGCTCGAGGATGAGATTTTAAGCTTGTTAGATTTAAGTTGAGCAAAAGAGTAGAGGTAGAGTAAGAGAGACACACACACAATTTTTATACTGGTTCACCCAAAGATGGCTACGTCCAGTCCTCACACCCTTGTGAGATTTCACTAACTTTCAAAGGGATCAATCCTCAACCCGAGGATGATTACAACTCGTGTATTCTTTAGCTTCACCAAGCTTACAATCAATTTCTGAATATTTCCAAGTGTAACTCACTGGGAAATTACAAAGTGATAAGAGAGTGATTGATACTTAATATTTTCTCAAAGGATATACAAAGATATAGTGTAGGATCAAAGAAAGTAAGAAGTGAGGGTGTTTTGCTCTTGATTAGCTTTAAGATGCTTGATCTTTTTATGCAAGTGTGTTGTATATTGAAGAAGATCAGCTTGCTGCAATTTATAGAGTTCTTGTGATGTTCATTTCATAAGCTAAGCCTTTCATGACCGTTGGAAAATCCATTTGAGAAATGCCAAGGTTTTTCTTCATAATTACGAAAATGCCATTCAGCTCATTTGAAATATGTCTTCCATGTTTTAGTACGAGGTAGTTGGTTTCTTGGCATTTGGGGACATGAGCTGTCCTATTCTCTTTCCTTGTTTTAAGGTTTGAATGTTGTGTGGAGTCAATTTCCTTCTCTTTCTTCAATGCCTTGATAAAACTTCACATGTGAGCTTTTTCTCTTTCCTCCATTTAATGCCTTTGCAAGACATGTGATGTCCTTTTCAATTCTTTCTTCAAGACTATGTGAAGGCTTCACGTGAAGTCTTCTTGCCTTGCCTTAAGACATGTGATTCATTTATTTAGGACTTGATTTGTTGATGCCTTTTTGAAGATTAATATTATAATCCTTCTCAATCCACATAAAGGTATTATGTAGCCTTTTGCCTAAGAAGCCTAAGACATGATGAGTTGCCTTCATAAAGTGTTGGGATGCATTTCAAAATGTTGACTCTAGACACATGCTACTATCATCATTCAACGTGCCTTTCTTTTGAATTCTTGTAACTTTTCTTCCAAGGCCTTTCTTTTAAAATAATAATATTTTGCCTTTATTGAATGAATCAACAATTCATTCTTTAATACCATTTTGCCCTTGTTGAATAAAACATTCTTTAGTACTATTTTGCCCTTGATGAATGAATTCAAATAATTCATCTTTTAATATTGTTCAGCCCCTTGTTGAATGAATTCAAACCAGCGAGGATGCAGATCTGCAGCTCGAGAGGCCATCCTCAGTATTTTCAATACTTAGTATTTAACTTAGAATTTTCTTCTTCTTCCTTAATGAATAATAACCTGTTTTTCTTATGTGAATACACTCAAGAGCACAGATTAGTCTTTAAAACATAATCATAATCTTTTCATTAATTTTGTTATCATTAAAACCAATTTGGAGAGATTTTGTCTCAACAATCTCCCCCTTTTTGATGATGACAAAATTCTTTTAGATTATGATTTTTGTATTATGTAAGAATGAAATAATTAAACTCCCCCTCAATTATACAAGTGATAATTTTGAAAAAATTTCCCTTTTATCATTCAAGTAAAAGCAATTTTTTGAAATTATGCAATATTGAGGTAAATAGAACATTCATAAACACCTAAAATGAATTTCAGCAACATACCATAGGTTCATGAATTCAACTATAACATAACAATCATAATAATTCAGCCAAAACATAATAATCATAACAATTCAGCCAAAACATAATAATCATAACATCAGATGAGTTCAGTCATAACATTAGCAAACATTGAGTTTAAACAACCATAACGACAGTAAGCAAAACATAATATGAGTTTAAACATGTTATCAAAGAGTTAACTAACATAAGACAAAATATAATCCATAATCTGACTCCCCCTGAATTAAGTCAACATCAAAAAGCATGGAACAAACTAAAGCAGAGTCATTCAGCGGAAGAGTAATCTTCAGATGATGAAGATGTAGAGTTGGGAGCAGAAGAGAACTGGGCTGGTAGGATAGGAGGTTGATCATTTTCAGCAGCTGATGAACCCAAATGTTTGGTAACCCATTCCAGAATGAGTCCAAACTGATTAATGGTTTTTTGAAAGTGAGAGAAGTTATCCAACAATTTCTTTTGATCCTTCTGAATGGTCTTTAGTAGCTTAAGAACCCTTTTGTTCTTAGTTCCGGCCGATTTCATGCTGATGGTGGAATCACCACGAGCCCTTTTGGATTTTGAGCTGTTAGCCTTATCCTTTGAGACATTTTCAGAATGTGCGGCCAAAGGGAATTTGGATTTTTCTTGTAAATTTGGATCAAAATGAGATGAAGCAATATTCGGAGAAATGGGAGATGAAATCAGACTTACTTGAGATGGTAAAGTGGAATCTTTTGCATGCATGTTCCTATGAGGACTTTTGGAAGAATGATGATCGTAGGATACGTTCAGATCAAAAGCCAAATCTTCACCATCACCATCTTTAACAGTATGTGTTGATGGATCCTTGCTGTCTTGTGGAGATTGAGGAAGTGTTGAGCCAGCAGAGTTAAAAGATGGGGTGCGAGATTGAGATAACGGAGAGGCAGATCTTTGTTTCGTTGAGGCAGCTTTTTCTTTCTTTGAGTTGGGGTTTTGCTCAGGCAGATTAATGCGCATTTGTTTGATGTTTTTCATAGAAAAGAAATTGTTACACTGAATGCGCTCTTCATCATCAAGTGGTACCTTAAAGAACTTAAATATTTTGGTCAGGATCATCCCATAGGGAGCTGATCGACCAATAATGGCAGCATTCAACATATAGCTAAAGATGATATTACCCAAATGAAGGGGTGTTCTAGTTAACAAATGATGAAGGATTAAAATGTCAAGTTCTGTTACTTTTCATAACTACCAGCGCGAGGAGCAATCGAGTGGACACAAATGTTGTGATAAATCCGACACATGGGAGGTAGGTTTGAGGCTATGAGAGGTTTCTGAGGATTTATCAGGATTTTTTGAAGGACAGAGTTTCGAGTGACCATATACTGCATATACCAAGTTTCAGCAAAACAGTGTGCTCCAGCATCTTGTATGTTAAGGATTTTGCATAGAGAAGTAGGGTTTACGTCCAAATGTACTCCCTTAAGTACAAAGCTAAAACCAGTACTTCCTTTACAACCATTGCAAGCAACATAAAAGGCTTTTACTAGCCTTGGGTATTGCGGTTCATTTACTCTAAAGAATGAGGTCCAACTGAACTTATCAAATACCTTTACAACATTAAAGCCACCATTTTTCAGATTGATTAAATCAATGTGCTTGCCATGAACCACAGATTTGTGAACCCATTTTGAGGTGTAGCTTAGCTCCGAATCTTTGGATTCAAAAAGAGGAACAGGAGTAGGTTTGGATGACCTAGCTTTTTTAGGAGTCTTTTTACCTTGACCAGAAGACTTAGCTTTCGGTCCTTTGGGAGTGGATGGTTTGGAAGAAGATTTTGGGATTGACTTAGTCGAAATATTTCCTAGTGAATTATCAGAGTCAATCACATGCACAGTAGAGTCTTCAGCCATCTGTTTGGTAGAATGAACAACCCCAGATTGAATTCTGGAAGACCGTCTGGTTGAGGCCGTGGGTTTGGACGTTGAGGGCTTCTTTGGTGTTTTAGAAGATGGTTGAGGAGGAGCCCTAGGAGGGGATACAGATTTTTGTTTAACCTCTTGCCCAGTGGATTTAGAACTCGAGTAATTTTCAGAATCAGTTTCCGGATCAAAAGGACGCATTTTTCGCTTGGCAGTAGTTTTGATGCGTGCCATTGTAGTTGTGAGAACTTACACAGCGGAAGATGGAATTCGTGAAGGGAAGGAAGAAAGGAAACTGATTGTCTTGGGAGAGAGAAACGAATGGAAGAGAGAGAGAAGGGAATTAAACACGGAGAGAGAAAATGAATTAAAATTGGAGAGAGAAAATAAATTAAAAAGGAAGGAATTTAATGAAAAAGGAATTTGAATTAAAATAATAAAAAAAACAGAAATCTGAATTAAAGATAATAAAAGGAGAGAGAAACGAAAATTAAAAGAGAGAGAGAATTAAGTGGAAAAAGAAAATGTGTGAGAGAGGAAAAAAAACTGATTGACTGATGGAGAGAGAATGAATTTGAAACGTGAGAGAGAGAGAGAGAGAGAGAGAAAACGGGAGCCGTTGATGAGGCATGATGATGGACTTCTTTTAATGCAGTCTGCGCAATTAAGGGAGATGGGGAGTATTCATCACGTGCCAGCCAATTGACCAATGGGTAACAGGAAGCATACGCATGGCCTTTGATTGATTTAACAAGAGGAGGTTTTCACATAAAAGGCCTAAGTCCCCCTATTTAATTTTTTTTACTTAATTTTTGGGAACAGATTTGCAAAACATTTATCACACAAAATTAAAAATAAAAACCAAACAATAAGATAATAACAAAAAATAAAAATGACAGATTTAAATTAATTTGGAAAATTTATGATGGAGAGTTCTTCTAAGATGAGTTTAAACCGATCCTCTTGGAGAGGTTTGGTAAAAATATCTGCTAATTGATTTTCAGTGTCAATAAAAATCAGTTCTAAATCCCCTTTTTGCACATGATCTCTTATAAAATGATGTTTAATTTCAATGTGCTTAGATCTAGAATGTTGAATAGGATTTTTAGAGAGATTTATTGCACTTGTATTATCACAGAGGATGGGAATTTTTGTGTACCTTAGTGAGTAATCTTCAAGTTGATTTTTGATCCATAGTAGTTGTGAGCAACATTGAGCTGCTGATACATACTCAGCTTCAGTGGTTGAAAGGGCAATGGTGCTTTGCTTTTTGCATGACCAACTTATTAGTGATCTTCCAAGAAATTGGCAAGCCCCACTTGTGCTTTTCCTTTCAACTTTGTCTCCAGCGTAGTCCGCATCACAATAGGCTTTAAGATCAAGATTAGAGCACTTCTTGTACCATATTCCCAGATTTATAGTGCCAACAAGGTATCTAAATATCCTTTTTACAGCTGTGAGATGAGATTCTTTGGGAGAGGATTGGAATCTTGCACAAAGACCGACTGCAAAGACTATGTTCGGTCGGCTTGCAGTTAAATATAACAAGGATCCTATCATCCCCCTGTATTCCTTTTCGGAAATTGGAGTTCCTTCATCATCTTTGTGGAGTATGGAGGAAGGATGCATAGGAGTTCCCATACTTTTGGCTGAACTCATTTTGTATTTGTTGAGTAGATCCTTGGTGTATTTTTCTTGAGATATGAATATACCATCCTCTCTTTGTTTGATTTGTAATCCAAGGAAGAATTTTAATTCCCCCATCATACTCATCTCAAACTCACTTTGCATGAGATTTGAGAAATATTTACACATCATTTCATTTGTGGAACCAAATATAATGTCATCGACATATATTTGAACAATTAGTAAATCCTTTTCATGAGTCTTCTTGAAAACAGTTGTATCAATTTGACCCCTAATGAATCCATTTTCTTTTAGAAAAGAGCTTAACCTCTCATACCAAGCTCGAGGAGCTTGCTTTAAGCCGTAGAGAGCTTTTGAAAGTTTGAACACATGATTCGGCCTCTTTATATCTTCAAAACCGGGAGGTTGACGAACATACACTTCTTCATTTAAGAATCCATTCAAAAAGGCACTTTTGACATCCATTTGAAATAGTTTTATACCTTTATGAGTAGCATAAGCTAAGAGGATTCTTATTGCTTCAAGTCTTGCTACGGGTGCAAATGTTTCATCATAATCGATTCCTTCTTGTTGATTGTACCCTTGTGCCACTAGTCTTGCTTTATTTCTAATGACTTCTCCATCCTCATTTAGTTTGTTTCTAAATATCCATTTAGTCCCAATAATGGATTTATCCGGAGGATGAGGTACAAGATTCCATACTTTATTTCTTTCAAATTGAGAGAGTTCTTCCCTCATGGCTTCAACCCATGATTTGTCACCAATAGCTTGATCAATCGTTTTGGGTTCAACTAGTGATATCATGGCCATGTTGATAGAGCTTTCCCTTAGAGAATTTCTGGTTCTAACGCCATCCTCTGTATTCCCAAAGATTAGATCAGGAGGATGATGAGTGACTGTTTTCCATCCCCTAGGAAGTTGTTGAGAGATTGGACCAGACTCATCCTCTTCACGAGGATCGGGTACTTGAGAGGGTGACTGTTCATCTTCTTCATTTTTATCCATCTTCTCTAAACACAAGTCATCAAATTCATCAAAAATAACATGCATGGATTCCTCCACAGTTTGAGTCCTAAGATTATATATTCTATAACCTTTTGACGTTGTGGAGTATCCTAGAAAAATTCCTTTATCAGATTTTGGATCAAACTTTCCCAAATTTTCTTTATTATTTAGAATGTAGCAATAACACCCAAATATATGAAAATAGGAAATATTTGGCTTTCTCCCCTTCCATAATTCATATGGAGTTTTGTTTAAAATTTTTCTAATGGATGTACGATTTGAAACATAACAAGCAGTGTTGATGGCTTCGGCCCAAAAATATTTTTCCATGTTGGCTTCATTTAAAATCGTTCTAGCCATTTCTTGTAAAGTTCTATTTTTCCTTTCAACAACCCCATTTTGTTGGGGAGTTCTAGGACAAGAAAAGTTGTGTGAAATACCATTTTCTTCACAAAGATTTTTAAAAGAATCATTTTCAAATTCACCTCCATGGTCACTTCTCACGGAGACTATTTTTGATCCTTTTTCATTTTGAGTCTTTTTGCAGAAATGGTGGAATGCCTCAAAGGCTTCGTCTTTATGTTTTAAAAATAAAACCCAAGTAAATCGAGAAAAATCATCAACAATTACAAAACCATATCTTTTTCCACTAAGACTTGGAGTTTTAATAGGACCAAAAAGATCAATGTGAATAAGTTCAAGAGGATGATTTGTTGAAACAAAGTTTTTAGAGTGAAAACTACTTTTGACTTGTTTTCCTTTTACACAAGCTTCACAAACTTTGTCTATTTCAAAATTAATTTTTGGAAGACCTTTTACTAATTCTAAATTTGCTAATTTAGAAATAGTGTTTAAGCTTGTGTGACCCGCTCGTTTGTGCCAAATCCATTTATCATTTTCAATAGAAACAAAACAAGAATCAGTGGGTAAATCATCAAGATAAAGTTCATATAAATTCTTTTTTCTAATTCCGGAAAATAAAACTCTACCCGAGGATGAGTGCTTAACCTCACATAGAGTAGGCTTAAAGATAACTTCATAACCACTATCACATAATTGACTAATGCTTAGCAAGTTATGTTTTAAGCCATCCACATATTGAACATTTTCAATTTTTGCAGAATTATTCTTACCAATAATACTTGTTCCTTTTATTTGAGCTTTATCATTATTACCAAATGTGACTGATCCTCCATCCTTTATTTCTAATGACATGAAACAATGCTTATCTCCCGTCATATGCCTTGAGCAGCCACTATCCAAGTACCAAGGCTTTCTTTTGTTGATTATATGATGAACCTGTTTTGGAGTTTAAAAGAGACTTAGGTACCCATATAGCTTTGGGTCCTTGTTGGTTAGTTTTTCCTCTTTTGAGGACATTTCTTTTATGATAGCAAATAGAATCATGGTGCCCATGTTTACCACAGAATGAGCAAGCTGACTTTGCATTATTAGCTTTCCTCTTAGCATGACAATTTTTGGAGGTATGCCCAAATTTTTTGCAAAACATGCATTTCGGCCTATCCTCTAGTTTTTTTGGCAAGAAAAAGTTTCCATATAATTTTTGTTTTTGAGAGCTTTCAAAACCAATACCAGCCTTGTCAAATATTCCAGATTGAGACCCCATTATCTTTTGAAATGTTTTTGTAGATTTAACAAATTTAGAAATATCATTTTTTAGTTCCCTAACCTCAGTTTTCAAAATTTCCTTTTCTGCATCCTCGTCAGGAGGATGAGTTTCAACTATTTTCATGTTTAAAAATTTTTGTTCCTAAGAATTTTGAAATTGAAATTGCTGCAAATCTTGAATGATTTTAACTTATTCATCATTCTTTTTCCTAAGCTCCTCATTTTGTCTCTTTATCTCAACAAGTTGGTTTTTTTGAAAGTTACATGTTTGAGATAAAGTGTAGGAGTCATTTAAGAGGCTATCAAATTCCATTTCTAAATTTTCACAATTAGGACATAGATCAGAAATACTTACCTTGTCATTTTCTGGTTTTGCCATGAGACAAAGGTTGGCTTCTTCTTCCTTTTCTTGCTCCGAGGATGACTCATCACTATCATCCCGAGTAATCATCATGGACTTGTTTTTGTATGGAAATTTTTTTGAATTCCTTTTGTTGAGAGGACATTCAGTTTTGTAGTGTCTCATCTTGTTGCATCCATAACAAGTTATTTGACTTTTGTCAATTTTTTCTTTTTGAGATGCTCCTCTATTCTGTCCTCTTCTGTTTAACATCCTCTGAAGTCTTCTAGAAATCAGAGCGAGTTCATCCTCATCTTCATACAGAGGATACTCGACATTTTCCTTTGTTATGCCATCTTCATTTTTCTTGGAAGATGAACTTTCTGTTTGGCTGGTTTTTAGAGCAATCATTCTTCCCTTTTTATTTGGTTTGTCCGCCAACGACAATGGTTCATGAGCTCTTAGAGTTCCAACCAAATCTTCTAATTTCATGTTGGTCAAATCTCTTGCTTCTGTAATGGCAGTTACCATTGGCCTCCATTCTTTTGGTAGACTTCTTAGGATTTTTCTTATCCTTTCATGAACGGAATATACCTTTCCAAGAGATCTCAAGTTGTTTAATATGATTGTTAACCTTGAGAACATTTCATCAATAGTTTCCTCCTCCTTCATTTCGAATTGTTCGAATTCTCTTACTCCCATATCTATCCTTGCTTCTTTTACATGGCTTGATCCTTCATGATGGATCCTTAGAGTATCCCAGAGCTCCTTAGCATTTTTTCACTCTTCAACTCTATCATATTCTTCCCTGCTCAAAGCACACGTTAGAAATAAATGAGCTTTAGAGTTTAGGAGTACCTTTGCATTATCATCTGCCGTCCATTGTGCTTGAGGTTTCTCATCGGAGGTTGCATCTGCATTGTTGGTTCTAATGACATGATCTCCATTTTCCACCACACACCACATGTTGTTGTCTTGTGATATGAGAAATAGCCTCATCTTACCTTTCCAGTGATAGTAATCAGTACCATCAAAGTAGGGAGGTCGGCTGGATGATCCTCCTTCAGGAATATACTTAGCTTTTGACATTTTTCTTTTTGGATCTTTTTGTCTTACACTGTTAGGTGTATTTTTTAGAGAACCTTGCTCTGATACCAATTGATGTAGCTAAATATCACTAGAAGGGGGGGGGGGG
>JBBPBT010001350.1:5206847-5225845 GCA_037974875.1 Cicer bijugum | reverse complement strand
GGGGGTTGAATAGGGATTTTGCTGTTTTAAAAATAATTTCTATGTATTTGAAAAACTATCCTCTCACTGAGGATGGGTAGCTCGAGGATGAGATTTTAAGCTTGTTAGATTTAAGTTGAGCAAAAGAGTAGAGGTAGAGTAAGAGAGACACACACACAATTTTTATACAGGTTCACCCAAAGATGGCTACATCCAGTCCTCACCCCCTTGTGAGATTTCACTAACTTTCAAAGGGATCAATCCTCAACCCGAGGATGATTACAACTCGTGTATTCTTTAGCTTCACCAAGCTTACAATCAATTTCTGAATATTTCCAAGTGTAACTCACTGGGAAATTACAAAGTGATAAGAGAGTGATTAATACTTAATACTTTCTCAAAGGATATACAAAGATATAGTGTAGGATCAAAGAAAGTAAGAAGTGAGGGTGTTTTGCTCTTGATTAGCTTTAAGATGCTTGATCTTTTTATGCAAGTGTGTTGTATATTGAAGAAGATCAGCTTGCTGCAATTTATAGAGTTCTTCTGATGTTCATTTCATAAGCCAAGCCTTTCATGACCGTTGGAAAATCCATTTGAGAAATGCCAAGGTTTTTCTTCATAATTACGAAAATGCCATTCAGCTCATTTGAAATATGTCTTCCATGTTTTAGTACGAGGTAGTTGGTTTCTTGGCATTTGGGGACATGAGCTGTCCTATTCTCTTTCCTTGTTTTAAGGTTTGAATGTTGTGTGGAGTCAATTTCCTTCTCTTTCTTCAATGCCTTGATAAAGCTTCACATGTGAGCTTTTTCTCTTTCCTCCATTTAATGCCTTTGCAAGACATGTGATGTCCTTTTCAATTATTTCTTCAAGACTATGTGAAGGCTTCACGTGAAGTCTTCTTCCCTTGCCTTAAGACATGTGATTCATTTATTTAGGACATGATTTGTTGATGCCTTTTTGAAGATTAATGTTATAATCCTTTTCAATCCACATAAAGGTATTATGTAGCCTTTTGCCTAAGAAGCCTAAGACATGATGAGTTGCCTTCATAAAGTGTTGGGATGCATTTCAAAATGTTGACTCTAGACACATGCTACTAACATCATTCAACGTGCCTTTCTTTTGAATTCTTGTAACTTTTCTTCCAAGGCCTTTCTTTTAAAATAATAATATTTTGCCTTTATTGAATGAATCAACAATTCATTCTTTAATACCATTTTGCCCTTGTTGAATAAAACATTCTTTAGTACTATTCTGCCCTTGATGAATGAATTCAAATAATTCATCTTTTAATATTGTTCAGCCCCTTGTTGAATGAATTCAAACCAGCGAGGATGCAGATCTGCAACTCGAGAGGCCATCCTCAGCATTTTCAATACTTAGTATTTAACTTAGAATTTTCTTCTTCTTCCTTAATGAATAATAACCTGTTTTTCTTATGTGAATACACTCAAGAGCACAGATTAGTCTTTAAAACATAATCATAATCTTTTCATTAATTTTGTTATCATTAAAACCAATTTGGAGAGATTTTGTCTCAACATATCCCAGAGCTCCTTAGCGTTTTTGCACTCTTCAACTCTATCATATTCTTCCCTGCTCAAAGCACACATTAGAAATAAATGAGCTTTAGAGTTTAGGAATACCTTTGCATTTTCATCCGCCGTCCATTGAGCTTGAGGTTTCTCATCGGAGGTTGCATCTGTGTTGTTGATTCTAATGAAATGATCTCCATTTTCCACCATAGACCACATGTTGTTGTCTTGTGATATGAGAAATAGTCTCATCTTACCTTTTCAGTGATAGTAATCTGTACCATCAAAGTAGGGAGGTCGGCTGGATGATCCTCCTTCAGGAATATACTTAGCTTTTGACATTTTTCTTTTTGGATCTTTTTCTCTTACACTGTTAGGTGTATTTTTTAGAGAACCTTGCTCTGATGCCAATTGATGTAGCTAAATATCACTAGAAGGGAAGGGGGGGGGCGGGGGTTGAATAGGGATTTTGCTGTTTAAAAATAATTTCTCAATGTTTTGAAGACTATCCTCTCACTGAGGATGATTAGCTCGAGGATGAGATTTTTCAACTTGTTAGATCAAAGTTGAGCAAAAGAGTAGGAATGGAATAAGAGAGACACACACACAATTTTATACTGGTTCACCCAAAGATGGCTACGTCCAGTCCTCACACCCTTGTGAGATTTCACTAACTTTCAACCAGATCAATCCTCAACCCGAGGATGATTACAAATCGTGTATTCTTTAGCTTCACCAAGCTTACAATCAATTTCTGAATATTTCCAAGTGTAACTCACAAGGAAATTACAAAGTGATATAAGAGTGATTGATACTTAATACTTTCTCAAAAGATTTACAAAGATATAGTGTAGGATCAAAGAAAGTAAGAAGTGAGGGTGTTTTGCTCTTGATAGCTTTAAGATGATGGATCTTTTTATGCAAGTGTGTTGTGTGTTGAAGAAGATCAGCCTGCTGCAATTTATAGAGTTCTTGTGATATTCATTTCATAAGACAAGCCTTTTATGACCGTTGGAAAATCCATTTGAGAAATGCCAAGGTTTTTCTTCATAATTACGAAAATGCAATTTAGCTCATTTGAAATATGCCTTCCATGTTTTAGTACGAGGTAGCTGGTTTCTTGGCATTTGGGGACATGAGCTGTCCTATTCTCTTTCCTTGTTTTAAGGTTTGAATGTTGTGTGTTGTCTTTTTCCTTCTCTTTCTTCCATGCCTTGAAAAACTTCCATTGTTAGCTTTTTTATCTCTCCTCCATTTAATGCCTTATTGCAACATGTGATGTGTTTTTCATTCCTTTCTTCAAGACCTTGTGAAGGCTTCACGTGAAGTCTTCTTCTCTTGCCTTAAGACATGTGATCCATTTATTTAGGACAAGTTTTGTTGTTGCCTTTTTGAATATTTGATTTTATAATTCTTTTGAATCACAAAACAATACATGTAGCCTTTTGCCTATGATGAGTTGCTTTCATAAAGTGTTGGGATGTATTCCAAAAAGTTGAGTATAGACACAAGCTAATATCATCATTCATCGTGCCTTTCTTTTGTATTCTTGCAACTTTTCTTCAAAGTCCTTTCTTTAAAATAATAATATTTTGCCTTTATTGAATGGATCAAAAATTCATTCTTTAATACCATTTTGCCCTTGTTGAATAATTCATTCTTTAGTACTATTCTGCCCTTGATGAATGAATTCAAATAATTCATTCTTTAATATTATTCTGCCCCTTGTTGAATGAATTTAAACCAGCAAGGATGTAGATCTGCAGCTCGTGAGGCCATCCTCAACATTTTCAATACTTAGCATTTAACTTAGAATTTTCTTCTTTTTCTTTAATGAATGATAACCTGTTTTCTTATGTGAATACACTCAAAAGCACAGATTAGTCTATAAAACACAATCATAATCTTTTCATTAATTTTGTTATCATTAAAACCAATTTGGAGAGATTTTGTCTCAACAACCTCCTTTAATATTTTTAAAATTTTCCCTTCAACTGGTTGCTTCTTGGGGAAGCGACTTCCTACTTTAAAAAAAAAAGAGTAAGACATTCACGTACATAATTTTCAAAGTAGGTCATTTCAGAAATAAAAAGAAATTAAAAAAAGAATATTTATCTCAATAAGTCTTTTTATGTCATTATTAGGTATATGGATGTTCTACACTCTCAAAAATTATTTGCTTAAAAACGCTCATGTAAAAATCTCTTAAAAACAACCTTTAATCAAAAAGTTTTTCTCGACATTAAACCATTCACAAAACATAAAGATTATTTTCTTTCATCTTCAAAAGTCATAAATTATAAAATAATACTTGGAGCCAATAATTTCACAAAATACAATTGTTGAAAAAAAATATATTTTTCATATATGTTTTAATGACAACAAACTTTATGAAAAAAATTATTAAGTTTTATGAATGGTGAGCTATTATTAATTGCACTTAAGTTTTATTTAAGGAACATGAATTGCATAAGTGAACAATCAAGAAATCATTCACTTCATCAAAGTGCATAAAAATTGATGACAAGATCATTCAAGAAAAACGAAGATTATTTTGGTTTATTAAAAAACGAAAATATGAGAAAACAAGACTATTCTGGTTATTAAACAGAAAAACAAAGATCTTTCTAGATTTCACAACATTCAATCCAAGAACATTATGGACAAAGATCCCATTAATCAAGATCATTCTAGGCTGCAAAAATATATCAAGCTTCATTACAAATAAACTAGTCTTTAAAATGAAAGAACAAAATTATACAACATTTGTTTGTACATATTCAATCAACAAAAAGCAAAGCAAAATATCAAAAACAATTAGCAAGATCAATCTCCAAATTGATGGCTAAGATAAGCAAGTACAACCTGAATAGAAATGATAAAGTCAATGCATCACTGACACACATACCAAACCAAAAAGTTTGCACACAACAGTTGTTAGAAGTTAAAAATCCAGTAAATCACTCAAAACATAAACTTAGATCTTTCTGATTTTAACAACTTTAATTCAAGAACGTTATGGTTTACAAAGAACAAAATCTGTTGTAATTTAAGATTGATCAGGGTTACAAAAGTACATCTATCTACACTGAAAATCAATAATATTCATTCGAGAGGAATTTAATAATCTACTTAAGATTGTTTTGCATATATTTGGTCAAAGAGGATCAACAAAGGCAAAGCAAAACATCAAGAACAAAAAGTAAGATCAAATGATTACAAAGAGCAACAAGGACATAAATACCAAACACTAAATCTTTGCGAAAAGCAACACACGTACATAGCAGAAAAGCATGACACACAACAGTTGTCAAAATCCAACACTCATACAAAACATAAATGGATAATGTTTTGGTTTTACAAAAGAAAATTTTGGTTATTCTCTTTTAAAGGCATAATTAAAAAATAATAATTTTCCATAATCTAAACCACATATTAAAGAGTATCAAGACTACTTAAATCAATGATGAAGCCCAGAACTCGAGCTGAATGCCTAAAGGAGGAAAGCAGACTCATTATTGATATCCAAATTAATGAGTTTCAAGCAAGGACACAAGTACAGTGTACATACAATATGCTGCACAAAGCTCTGCATAATTATGATTGGAAATAATACCAAACTAACATTTCACAGCTCACTCACTCACTCATTCATGTTTTCCATCAAACCCAAAAGCAAAAATATTTTACGATTGTCAAGAACGTTCTCGTCAGCAATATAAACATATGTTTAATTGCTTTAAAATATATCTAACACTTGGGAAGTGTGTCCAACGACCATATTCAATTTAAACTAAATATTCAAAGCCTTTTATCATCTATAAATTGAAGATCAATTGGAAGATGAAGGCAAGAGTTCAATTTACTAATCTACTGACACTTGTTTTTAAGTAAGAACAAGTCAAAAACTCTTCAAGCATACTCGAACTTTCTTCACTATATTTGTGGATCATTATTTACTAAATTTGTCTTTCGTTTATTTCAAACAAGTGTTGATAAGTTTCAAGATCCCAAACATTTTTATCGTACACATCATTTGTAACTCAAATCTATCTTTTATGTTAGATTAAGTGTGATTGTAAAAATACTTTCAAGGCTGAAAGGTGATTGTAAATATCATTTCTAGGTTGAAATATGAAGATTGTAATTGATCAAAGTGTGATCAATAGAAAATGTTTGAAGTTGAACATTCTTGATTCTTAAGCACATAGTGAAAATCTCACGGTTGTGAGGACTGAACTAGCCCGAGTTGGGTGAACTAGTATACTTTTTGTGTGTGATCTTTCTATCCCTTATCTTTAATTATTTCCACACACAAATTACATTTTATTATAAAATAATTTGTTTTATTTACTTCTAACATATCTAGAACATTCTTGATATTTCATTTTAACCAATATTGATATTGAGTTAATTTAAATTAAGCACAAGAATCAAAATTTTAAAAGAATCACAATTCAAACCCCTTCTTTCTTGTAATTGACATTGCTACTTCAACAATTTTAGTTTAATACTCGATAAAAATACAATTGATGATTTTCCCATGTGGTATCACCTATCAAAGAGATGATCATCAATTGATAACTTGAAATAACTTGTGCTTTTAAGTGTATTAATTTAAAGATATGATTTAAACAAAGCAAAGAAACCAACATAAAAAGGCAAAAAACTGAACAAACAAGAATGGATAACATTCTTAACAAAATTTGGAAAGCGGAGTATGTTCTCCAATTTTAAGAATGATCATCACAACTCCAAAATCAATCAATCTCCACTAGTTAAAAGAAGTTTTAGCCAATGAATTTTACATCTATATCATTAACACTTGGCAAGGAATAAACTAAGATGATCAGATTCAAAGAAACTACTTGAATCATAAAGAGAGAAGATTACAAATTAGCAACACCAAATAGATTTGAACCTTCTCCAGCTTAGCTTCAAAAACGAAGAACATTCTTGACAATATTTTGATCATTCTCCAGCATGTTGACAATAATCTCCAGCATGCTAACATCATTCTCTAGCATGTTAACATTAATCTCCAACATGTTAACATCATTCTCAAACATTCTCATTAGTCTCCAGAAAGATCAAAGGTCTCCAGAATGTTCAAACCAGTCTCTAGAATGATCATCAATCTCCATAATTTTCAACATCATTCTCCAGCAGTGTGTCATCATTCTCGAAGCTGTTTTGGTATAATCAAATGTCCAGATCGAAACAATATCATCAACAAATATATCTAACGTATAAAGAATCATTAAACGCAAAATAAATGTGATCAAGAACGAAGAAAAACACTCAGTCAAACAGATTTCACAAAGTGTTCAAAGGTTGAAATATTTGTATTCATATATATTAGTTTTAGTCACAACTTTTATTAAATGGCCTAAAAGCTTATAAAAGGAAGGTCAATGCTCAAGAAAAAATCAGAGCTTCAAGTACTAAGAAAATTCATCACTCATTTTAAACTTGAATTTCTCTCACTCACAAACATTGAATCAGTTCTGATATTTCACCCTAGTACATTCAAAGACTTAATGCACTAAAGTATTCTTAACTCAACCTTTTTAGCCTTTGAGTATTCTTAAAACATCTCCATACTAAGTATTTTTTTCTTACATCTCCAAGCGTTAAGTATTATCAAGCATCTCAAGGCAAAGTATTTTTCATGGCCTATTCAGAACTACTAGAATAACAATTTCTATATTTCTTAAAGAATGACGGATTTACTCGTCTCACGAGTTGAATTTGTACAATACCTCTCAAGGTTGAATAAGTAATCTTTACTCAGCCTCTCTTGGAATTTCAACTGTACACCTTATAGTCTTCCGAAATTTATGGCAACTCCTTATTGAGGAACTAATTGTTTACACATCTCTTCAGATTTTCATTTAACACAAAGGAACCGTGTGTATTTTGTTGATAATATAGATGTTTTAAAGTCATATAAATTATTTGTAGAAATCGTACAAAAGAGTTGTTGAGATGAGTTGTCGTTTCATAACTTTACATGTTATATTGTACTTTACATAGGATTTGACATCTTGCTTTGATTTTTGTGTTGCTTTATTTCACTGTCTTAACTTAGAAGAAGTGGAAGTACTTTACCAAAGGAAATGTTATTCTAGAGGAATCTTCTTGTTGCAGATGATGTTATGTTGATTCTTCTTGAATTGTCTTTCAAGATGCACTAGAGGATATTACCCTTCAAAGGAATATTATTCTAGAGGAAACATTGTTTGGTTTACTATGGTAGTAGAGGAATCTTGAACTTGATTGATCTTTGAATCAAAGGTATGTTGGATTAGAGGAAGAGGAAAAACCCATTATAGTCTTTTAGAAAATTTGATACCCAATTTAGTATATCAAAAAATCCAATTGTCATACCCAATTTAGTCTTTGATGTCAATTGTAGAACGAGAAACACAAGAAAATGGGGGTTTGAATTGTGTTTCAAAATAAAAACTATTTTTAATGAGATTAAAACAAAGTGATGAAAACATAATAGATAAGCATAAACACAAAACAACACAATCAAATTATCCTGGTTCACCACCAACACGATAGCTATATTTAATCCCTTCAATCTGAAGGATTTAATCCACTAGTTAACCAACTAAATCACACTTCCACTAAAAACCTACTAGTTAATCTGACTGTGTTCGTGTCTTCTCAACCTTCTAGTTTAGTAAAGTCAAGCTATTGAAGAATATAGCCATTACTGGGCTAGGTTACAAATATAGAAGGTTAAAGGGTTTCTAAGAAACTATTTCTCAAAACTTAGACAAAGCAAACAATTAAAATCAAGAGTATAGAGATGGTTGTAATGTGATTTATGGAGTATTTTGTTGCGTGTTCTTCAATGAGAGTTTGAAGTCCTTTTATAGATAATTATAGGGTTTCTGACCATTGTCCAGATTGCAAGAAATCAACTTATATCAAATCTCCAGAGATTGTTTCACCATTAAAGCTTATCCAAAAATCTCCTTGTAATGGATTATGTGTGTCTTGATACAGAGACCAACATAGTAGAGGATATCATGATCATAATATGTCATATAGACCTTTAGACAAATAACAAATTCAGGGTGTTGAGTAGAGAATGCACAAATTTGTTTTTTTCTGAGCGTTGGGCTTTTATCAAAGTGTTGACTTTCTAGAGCATTGAATATCAATATTTTTGACTCTTTATTAGAGTGAAATGATCATATACTTGACACAATTATCAAACACAATTGATCGCTTGCTTGTTGCACTTATTAAAGATAGAATAAACATATGCTTGTTGTAGTCTATAGAGCCAAACTAATTGGAGCATTGCATGTATTAATGTGGCTTTAGAGCGGGTTTATTAGACTCGGAATAGGAATTTCAAAGCGAAGTGTTTAATTTGATTCAAACATTAGAGAATGTAGTGTAAAGTCATAAAATAAACCTAATCTAGGAATTGCACACTTAAACAAAGTATTAGTGCTTTAAAAATTTTCCCACAAAATAGTTTTGTTATCATAAAAACAAGTAAGAGTCATAGTTCTTCAAACCAACTTGGATCTGACAACCATAATTTTGGAAAATGGTTGCCAAGTTGGGAAGGACCCTTCATTGTAAGAAAAGTCTTTAGTGGAGGATCATATATGAGGTAAAGAATTAAATAGAAGCATACATGGAAAGCACTTAAAGAAATATTATAATACTATTTAGGAATGTATCGAAGAACAAAATCATTTATAAAATTCAATTTATTGTTTAAAAAATTGGTAGCCACAAAAAATGTCGAAGAAATCTATATTTTCTCTGTCTAAAACCTTTGGCTATAAGGCGAACCGTGTATTTATCAACAGTTCCCATTGGATTTTAGTTTCTTTTTCAAAATCCATTTACAACCTATCGATTTACAACCAGGAGACAAGTCTACTAAATGCCCAATACTTTTATACTATAGAGAGTCCATTTCATCATTTATAACTTCTTGCCATAAATCTGCATCCAAAGATGCAAAGCTTCTTGATGATTTGTTGGATCCTCTTCTAAGGTATGAATCGTATAATCGGATCCGTAATCTTTAGCAACTTTAACTCTCTTACTTCTTTGAGTTTCTATTTCCTTGTTTGTTACTTTTAGTGCTCCTCGTCACAGGAACGTGACTTGGTTCGCTATCCCCACTTTTTATCGATTTGAAAAGGAATTTATTTTCATAGAAGTCAACATCATTTGACATTATGATCACTTTCACATTTAGGTCATAAAACCTATACACTTTGTTGTTTACTACATACTCAATGAATACACATTCGTAGGTTCTATTGGTGTGTTTAATTCGCTTGGGATCGAGGGTTCTGACATATCCCAAATAGCCTCAAGTTTGAAAATAAGACAAGTTTGATTTTCTTTTCTTCAAAATCTTATAAGATGTTTTGTTTAGATTGAAGAACTCTATTCAACATATAACAAACAATCAAATATAATTACTCCCTATCAATGAGAGCCAACACCAAAGTTAAGCATAATAGCAACAACTAGTTCAATAAGAGTTATATTCTTGCTTTTAACTTTATCATTCATTTTAGGTGAATATGGTGCATTTGTTTCATGTATAATTTTATGCAATTTATAAATCTCATTAAATGAAGTAGAATCATACTCGATTCATCTTAATCTTTCTATTAAATTTATTTTCAATTTCAATTACAAAGATCTTAAACATGTCAAGCACTTCACTTTTATTGTTCATTAGATATACGAAAATATAGTCAAAACAATCATCAATAAAAGTGATAAAATAAAGTTTTCCATTTGTTGTTAACGTTCCATCAAGTTCACATATATATTAAATCTAATGCCTCAAATTCTCTGACTACTAATTTATGTGACTTTTTTTGTTATTTTAGCTTGACTATAAAATCACATTTTTCAAAATTATTTAAAGATAACTTTGAAATTAAATCTAAATTACTTAAATTTGAAATCCTTGTTCATGTGACAAAGTCTAGCATGCCAAATATTAAAATCACACAACATGTAAACAGAAGGAGACATTCTTAGTTTCAACATTTAATTTAAATGTGCATTCCCATTTGCCAACAAAAATACCATATTTAGAATTGGTGTAGAAATCTACCCCTATATATTAAGTAAACACTTTCTTATTCACAAGAAAACCATAAACAATATATTCTTTTGAAAAAAAAAAATTATGGAGTAGTTTTTCAATAATAACAATAATTTAAATTTTTTCATCTAAAGTCATACCTTAAGAGATGATCTCATGAGCTATCTTCTGAATTTCACAGGAGTGAGCCTCTACGAATTTGTTCTTGATCATCTGATACTTAAGGTAATGACCCATTATATTGTTGGAACTATAATAGTCATATATATCATCAACATGTTCATTAAGAATATAATTCTTTTATAGGTAATCAGTATCATCCCATGGGTGGGTTAATTCTTCAGCTTTCTTATCATTTTTTGTTTACCTCAATGAAATAATTGATTGAAATCAGAGACACCAAAACCAAATCCATAAATCTCTTCGGTTGACATGGCAGAAAAAAGTATTAAAATTGTTGTTTTTGAGTTTCAAAAACTGTTTCAAAATCAATTTATACCACCGAAAGATATTATTGGATTGAGCCGCGGATTAAGTAGCTATCTATAAGGCTATGGCACAAAAACTGCTCTAAAGACTATGGCACAAAAACCGCTCTAAAGACTACGACAAAAACCTCTCATAGTGGTATTAGAGGACCACTAAAAAATTAACAAAACTGCGACATAAAAATTGTTCTAAAAGGATATTGCTATTAGGACCACTCAAAAATCGATGGAACTACGACATAACAACTGCTCTAAAAATCGAAGGGTCTACTATACAAAACCGTTCAAAAATATCGAAAGAACTACGATGCAAAAAAACTCTAAAATATCGAAGGGACATAAAGAGATGAGAGAAGTGGCTTGAGAGTATATCGAGTAGAATAGAAAAGGGATCAAAGAGAAAGTTGAAAAATGCATCCAACTTTGATGTAATTTTCAAAAGACTTTGAAACTCATTATATAGCAATGAAAGCAAACTCACATATATTTTCTATCTAATGTGGGACTTTAACATTTATAGAGTGAAAACTACTTAATATATGAAATTTGTCTAATATGAGACTTCAACAATTTTTAAATTTACACACTAATATACTCTAACATACTCTATGTTTCCAAAGCATGTTTCAAAAGTTTATTCCTAAAAGTGAAAGGTTTGATGTGAAGGTGAAAGAAGGAACAAGAAGATGGGTTGATTGTTGTTTGGGTTGTAAATCTGGGTGTTAGAGATAAAAGTGGAAGGGTAATATTGTTGGGGTTTGGGTTAAGGGTTTGTGGACAGTAGGGTGGGAATTGGCCAGGCTAGGCTTTAAAAGGTCTGAGCTTGGCCTACGATTTTTTTAGGCAAACCATCTATCATAGGTTTTTTTTTCCGACTTGGCCGGGTCTGGAAGCCTTTTTAAAAGCCTTACTTACATTAAAATATTAAAATGTTTTATTCATACCACATAATACTCTCCATATACTAATATCAATGTACACATCTATATATATTAAACAAAAAATAATTTTTCTAACAAAATAATTTAAAAAAAATATGAAATAAACATCCTTTAAATCCTAAAAAGTAATTTTTTATTTCAAAGAATATATTTTTTTTCTAAAACAAACACACCCATTATTATCTCTTAAACAAATATGGAATGACTACTGAGTGATTGACTAATTGAATTATTACCGAATATGAAATGGCTACCAAAGATATAATCACTACTGAATATGGAACGACTACTGAATATGGAATGATCTTACTTAGTGATTGTTTAATTGATATGAAATAATATTATTGATATAATAATAAAAAATAATATTAATAAATAATAAAATATATATAGGTGAACTTATTATGCCTAATAGGCTTTCTTATAAGTCTGAGTCTGACCTATTTAAATAAATAGACTTTAAAAATAGTTTGAATCTAGCCTTTTTATTAAATAGGTCAGGCCAGACCAGACCATAAGTAGGTCAGGCCGTAGGTCCCTGACAGACGACCTAACCTATTTCCATCCCTTAGTGAATATAGTAATATTGTGGGTGTTGTATGAATTTTTATGTTTGTAGACACATATTTATGGATGTGTGGAGATAAAGGTTCCGACTGTGTACAAATTTCTAAATTTTAACTTTATTTTGATTTTAATTATTATAAAATTTTTTTATTAAAAATGTAAATCTTTTCTTTAATATTTCAAAATAAATATTAATAGTTAAACGGTTAACATAATTACTCATTTGTTTTAATTATTAAAATAATTAAATAAAGTCCAATCAACAACTTATACCATCAACATTTTTCATATTATTAAAATTAGACCACATCATCAATTTTAAATCAAACAAAGATCCTAAAAATTTTCTAAAAAATTCAAAAATTATTTTTATAGTGATTAAAATTAAAATGAAATTAATTTACGTAAATTAAAAGTATATAAGCCAATAAAATAGTAAGAGAAAAATAATTATAGTTAGACTACGTTTAAAAAATGAGATTGCATGACAAAATCGTGAATTTTATCGGATTTCTATGAATTTTTTTTTTACACACTGATATATATTTATTAAACTCAAATAAAACAATAACGTGCTTATTCGTTATTCCTTTGAAGTTGAAAATAGAAGAATATTGATTTTTTTTAGTTTTATATAGTAAAAGTTGAATTGAATTAAAGAACTTTAAAAGCGGCCATATAATAAATAAAAAAAAAAACTTTAAAAGCGGGAGGGGCGGGAGGGCCAGGTGGATTGTATTTAACGTAGTGGATGCCAATTCTGTGCCACTCACATCGCTGGCCCTAAACACACTTATTATTATTATTATTCTCTTCAATTCATCCATCCTTTTAATTTTCGAGTTCAAAATTTAATAACAGAAACAGAATCCAAAACAAGAGAGAGAGTTTTGACACGACGGGAAAAAGGCTGTTTTTGCGTTTATTCGCAATCCAACAAGCCTCTTCTTCCCGTTTCAACTCTTCCCTTTCTTCTCTAGTTTCATTTTCTCATCTTCTCTCTAAGGTACTAAACGCCGTGTTTTATTCCTTCTTTCATTTCCCTTCTCATCTACCTCAACCTGTAAAGTAAAACTGCCCAGAAAAAATCCGCGTTTCCTTATCTGAACTTCATTTTTGAGACTTTCAATGCAATATTGGTTTCCTTTGTTTTCTAGATTCAAAGTCAGATCTACACCAACATCATTTTGCTTTGCTTTTATTGTATATTTATTTCCTAGTAATTGATTTTTGTCTGTTCATTCTTTCTTAAATAAACTAACTTTGCAATTACTAAAATTCAAGGTTAAGAAAGACCACATTAATTAATTAATTAATTATTGTTTTGTTGGCTGAATTTTTGTTTTGTTGTTGTTGTTTTTAATATTAAGGTTTATGATTATTATTATTATTATTATTATTATTATTATTATTTTTATTAAGTGTTGGTTCAACTTTGCATGCAGGTATAAAATTCAATATGGTTGCAACTGCTGCTACATCATCGTTTTTTCCTGTTACTTCATCTTCATCTGATAGTGTTGGAAGACCCCCTAAAAATGGAGGTAGCCCTGCAAACCTTGGAGGATTCAAATCCAAACAAAACTCTAATGGATTGAACATTAAGGCAAAAGCAGCCCCTTCAAAGATCAATGGAACTGTGGTTACCACTACAAATGTAGAAAGTGTGAAGGTTGTTGAAAATGGTTCAACATCACAACATCACCCAAGGACTTTCATCAATCAATTGCCTGATTGGAGCATGCTTCTTGCTGCCATTACTACCATTTTCCTTGCTGCTGAAAAGCAGTGGATGATGCTTGATTGGAAGCCGAGACGATCAGACATGCTCATTGACCCTTTTGGTATAGGAAAAATTGTTCAGGATGGTCTTGTGTTTCGCCAAAACTTTTCAATTAGGTCCTATGAAATAGGTGCTGATAAAACTGCGTCTATAGAGACGTTGATGAATCATTTGCAGGTATGGTATTGTTTACGGAGGATTAAATTAAATTTTGCAATAGCTTGGTGATTTTATCTTAATTATTTGTTTTGACAACAGGAAACTGCACTCAATCATGTTAAGACTGCTGGCCTTCTTGGTGATGGCTTTGGTTCTACACCCGAAATGTGCAAAAAGAACCTGATATGGGTTGTAACTCGGATGCAGGTTGTGGTTGATTGTTATCCGACATGGTTAGTCAGTCTAAACTCTGAATTTGCCTTTTAATTTGTCAACTACAATGATGTCCGTGTTCATCTGCTATTTATATTTCTATCTTGGTGGCTCTTAATTTATGAATCATTAATCTATAACTTCTAGCTGAAATTTTTTTACTTCTGCTTTTCTTCTATCTATTATTATACATGATGATCCACAAAACTGGCATAATAGTTGGGAACTTGAGGTTTAACTATGAACATTTTAATTGTAATATATGTGAAATTGTTCTGGAAGGTAGGACCGTGGCCTTTTTATTGGTTGGAGTCACCGATTCAACCTCCTACAAATGCTTGATAGGTAAGATTGGAAATAACAGATTCCGTACGGATTCAACCCTTTCCCTGGATTCCACTGTCTCAAGAATTTTATAGCACCAGATTGCCGTTAGTGTTAAATTCTTCTGGGATGATGATAGATCTGAGAAGTATAAGCTTTATTCATAATGTATTTTTGGGATTTCCTTTGCCTTTAGGCTGTTGACAGGGTTTGAAATACGGTGTTATTTATAAATTTGTTGACCTACTTTTATAAAAGTTTTGTAGATTTCTTGAGTTAGTCTACCTACTATTATGGTAAAAATGTGAACATATGCCCTTTTGAAAGAAGCAACTTATGCCATATATGTACTAATGCAAATTGTTTCGTTACTTGTTGTATACCTTTGTTCTGACTGCAGACCGAACAGTTTTAAGTTTTTCAGGCATGTTGGTCTGTAACGTTATCAATAATGTGGAGTATTTTGTATCTGTTCATCTGAAGTTGAGTGAATTTTTATTTGCTTCAGGGGTGATGTTGTTCAAGTGGACACTTGGGTTTCTGCAACAGGGAAAAATGGTATGCGTCGTGATTGGCTTGTGCGTGATTCTAAAACAGGTGAAATTTTGACAAGAGCATCCAGGTAGAAGTCAATTCCGAAATTTTTCTTGCTCCTTTCTTCTGCGGCCATTACACATGTTTGAAGTGTTTTTATGAATCTGTTTTATATCTTGCAAGCTTTACTATTTTATGTGTATGTTAATCTTATTTCATCAGAATTCAAAATTGAATATTCACTTTGCTTGTCTCAAATCTATTTGAGATTTAAGTGGAGCAGTAAATTACTTATTTAAGCTTCTGTTTTTTTTCACTTATAATTTTTTATTCTACCAACAGAATTTAATATTTCAAATTGTACATGATGCACCTTGGTTCTAGTAACAAATGCATTTTCTGATCTGTTGGTTTTGATGTTCTACAGTGTTTGGGTCATGATGAATAAGCTGACAAGGAAACTATCTAAAATTCCAGAAGAAGTCAGAGGAGAGATAGAGCCTTATTTTGTTAATTCTGATCCAGTTGTGGATGAGGATAACCGAAAACTACATAAACTTGATGATACGGCTGAATATATTCGCACTGGTTTAAGTGTATGTGAACTATTTTTCAAACTGTTATCATTGATTTAGTTTGTAGAAAATCTCAGATGTTTTCTAAATATTTTTTACAATTGATCTCTATTTTCAGCCCAGATGGAGTGATCTAGACATTAATCAGCATGTTAATAATGTGAAGTACATTGGATGGATACTGGAGGTAATTTTCTATTCTTGTACTGATATCTTTGATGAGTAAATCGACGATTGATGTTCTAGCACATCTATGAATGTTATGCATGTGCAAGTAACATTAACCATTGAGTAATATCAACAATTGAAATTGCTTACTTTATTATTTATTTTAGAGGCAAATACCTTTTTGGTTGGGATGTCGAGTTATTTTGAGAAAAAAACATGATGTACATTATTTGTTTAGTACTTAACAGGCCGGTTAATCAAAAGGGTTTCTGCTTTGATTCCTGCAGAGTGCTCCACAACCAATTTTGGAGAGTTATGAACTGCATTCCATGACTTTAGAGTACAGGAGGGAATGTGGAAGGAACAGTGTACTTCAGTCGCTGACTGATGTCTCTGATGCTGACATCGGAAAGATAGCCGACGGTGGATTTGTTGAATGCAAGCACTTGCTTCGACTCAATGATGGTGCGGAGATTGTTAGGGGTAGGACTGAGTGGAGGCCAAAACCTGCCAACAATTTTGATGTTTTGAATCAGATTCCATCACAGAGCACCTAAATCTTGACTCACTGTTAGCTGGATGAGCGAGCAAGCGCATGATTCCCCGTTGCTATGTGCAGATTGATTTTCACCTTTGAAGAGCCTTGCTTGCATGTCTTAAATGTGTTTACTATTGATTGATGTGTTAATTCAATAGGTGAAAGGGTGATAGAGTAGTGAAATCCCATTCTCATTGTAATTAGCTCTTACTATGTTCTCCCTCTGCTCCATCTTCCATTTCATATATTGTTATTCTACTGCTAGGTGTCATCAGTATTATTTAATTGTTTCTTCAAAATAGCTAAGCATGTATATTTAATTACTCCTCTTATTATTTTACCATTTCACTTATTTGAAAGGTAGCAACTTTTTCTGCCTAACTTTTCCAATGTAAAGTTGGTGCTTGTTTAATTGGGTCATGGATAGGTAACGATGGTTTCCTAATAAAGGCTTACTTATTTATGATACACAACTCTGGAACTGCATAATCTTAGCTTCTTTGTCATCATGGTCCCATGTAGGAATTATTCGGTGCTGCAAAAATCTGTTAACTTATGCTATCATACAATAAATGAGTTTAATTGGTGTGAACCATTCATATAAAAAAAGTTTTATACTAGTATTCGCTCACTTTTCATCGACTAAGTAATTGCGAAGACATTTTGAAAAATAATAAAAGAAACTAGTATAATAATGAGAGATATGATTTATACTAACTATGTTTGACTGGAAGTGTCGTTTTCGTTGATGTTTTCTTTCGTTATCTAGTTCGGTGTTGCATTAATTAACGAAAATTGTAGTTCTATTAATATCAAATCGTAATATATCTGTAATACTCATTTTAAGTTAGTGGGGTGGGAGTTTCTTTTTTTACTCGGTGGAGGTGGGACTTGATTATGCTAATTCTCTTATTGGAACCACCTAAATGAGCTTCTTTTAACGATGTTATCTTTGCTGCTTTGCTTCTCCAAAATTTTTTACAAAAATTGATTTTCAAAATTCTTAATTTCATAATCAGTTCATCTTATACTAATTTCTTTTATAATTATCAATATTATAAATATAGTAGTAAAAATTCGGTACAAAATTTCTAGTGTGTAGAGAATCATGTGTAGTTTTTATTTTTTGGTACAATCTCGTACATAATCCTTCTATTGGCGGAATATCAAATTGGAACCTGAAATGAGCTTCTTTTAACGATGTTATCTTTGTTGTTTTGCTTCTCCAAAATTCTTTACAAAAATTGATTTTCAAAATTCTTAATTTCATAATCAGTTCATCTTTCACTAATTTTTTTTATAATTATCAATATTATAAATATAGTAGTAAAAATTCGGGACAAAATTTCTAGTGTGTAGAGAAAATATGGCGATAAACAGTTGTGTAAATTATCTGAGGTGAATCATGTATAGTTTTTATTTTTTAGTACAATCTCGTACATGATCTTTCTCTTGGCGGAATATCAAATTGAAACCTGAAATGAGCTTCTTTTAACGATGTTATATTTGCTGTTTTGCTTCTCCAAAATTCTTTACAAAAATTGATTTTCAAAATTCTTAATTTCATAATCAGTTCATCTTACACTAAATTCTTTTATAATTATCAATATTATAAATATAGTAGTAAAAATTCGGTACAAAATTTCTAGTGTGTAGAGAAAATATGGCGATAAACAGTGGTGTAAATTATCTGAGGTGAATCATGTGTAGCTTTTATTTTTTGGTACAATCTTGTACATAATCCTTCTCTTGGCGGAATATCAAATTTAAAAGGATTTTATCCTTTCTTGTAACGAGCGTCCGTGTTCGTCTTTCCGTTTTTTAATACGCTAAAACATTTTAATTATAAATATTAATTTTTTTGTAAATTTAATTTAAAGTTAAATTAGTCAAAAATATATATATATATATCTTAAAAATTGATCAATGCCTTTAGATTTTATTTTGTAAACAACGTAGTAGATAGTAATATTTATTATTGTTTATTGATGTGTTAAAAATTTAAAAGCTCAATTTATTTTGGAATAACGGGATATTTTGAAGGATAAAATGAGGACCTCCCACACAAAAAAAAAA
>JBBPBT010001350.1:5146596-5201782 GCA_037974875.1 Cicer bijugum | reverse complement strand
TATCACGTGCACATCAAATACATTATAAAATAAAGATTTACTATATTGTGACCTGCATGTTGTGTGGATTCAAATGATTTATTATATTTTATTTTATTATATAATAATTTTTATAGTTGAAATTCTGATTCTTTTATCAATATGCTGAGATACTAATGAATTTATATTAAACTAAACAAAATCAAAACATGATTAAAAGAAAACATAATTTTGTAGTTAAGTTAAAAAAGTATGTATGTGAAAGAAAAATGTAGTAATAACATTTTACGATGAACAATCACTTTGTAGTATTTGTAGACTTTACCTAGTTTTGAGCCATTGTTCATTCTGTTGTTGTTGTTGTTGTTTTTTTATATAGTTACTATTTTTAATGCATAAGTTTGAAGTAGCAATGTCAATTACAAGAAAGAGGGGTTTGAATTGTGACCCTTTTAAAATTTTGATTCATGTACTCAATTTAAATTAACACAATAATGATCTTGGTTTGATAAATAATAAAAGGAGAACGTTCTTTGTTAGTAATATAACAATAAAAACTTCACAATGTGATCAGTGCTAAGTGAGTGATAAATAAATGGAGATAAGGGAAGGAAATGTCATACACAAAAAGTATATTGGTTCATCCAACTTAAACTAGTCCAGTCCTTACAACCGTGAGATATTCACAATGTACTTTAGAACCAAGAATGTTCTCATTCAAACCTTTTATCTTGATCGCACCTTGATCAATTATAATCTTCATCTTTCAATCTATAAAGGATTTTGAGAATCACCTTTAATCCTTGAAAGAATTTTTACAATCACACTCAATCTAACATAAATGATAGACTTGAGTTACAAATGCTGTTTAGGATCTTGAAACTTCTCAACACTTGTTTGAGATAAAAGAAAGAAAAACTCAATAAATAATGATCCAAAGATATAGAAAAGAGAGCTAGAGTTTGCTTAAAGAGTTTTTGAATTGTTATTACTTGAACAAGTGTTGGTTGATTTGTAAATTGAACTCTTACTTTCATCTTCCAATTGATCTTCAATTTATAGATGATAAAAGACTTTGAATATTCATTTTAAAATGAATATAGTCATTGAGCACACTTCTCAAGTGTTAGATATTTTTTAAAGCAATTAAATATGTGTTTACTTTCTGTCCAGAATGATCATGACAATCGAAAAACGTTCTTGCTTTTGGGATTGATGGAAATTGTGATTGAGTGAGTGAATAAGCTGTTAAATGTTAGTTTGATACTGTTTCCATGTCAGAATTATGTAGAGCTTTCTATAGAATATTGTAAGAATAATGTACTTGTGTCCTTGATCACAACTCATCAATTTGGAGATCAATCTTGAGGTTGTTTTCCTCATTTGGGCATTCAGCTTGAGTTATGGGCCTCGCCATTGATTTGAACAATATTGATACTCTTTAAATTGTGGTTCGGACAGTGGAAAATGATATGTTTTAATTTTGTATTTAAAAGAGAATAACCAGATTGTTCTTTTGAAAAACCAGAACGTTATTAGTTTTGTGTTGTATGAAAAATGTGGATGAGTGATTTTGTAGTTGTCTAGTGTCAGTCCTTTGTTTCAAAAACATGATAGTCTTTATGCAAAAAGGTTCATCAGAAGTGTCCTTGATGTCATGGCTGTCCTTGCTCATAACTTATTAATCTTGATGTCTTTCTTTTCCTTTGTTAATCCTCTTTGAATGAATCTATCCAAAACAATCTTATATAGATTATTAAATTCGTATGTAGTGAATACTGATGATTTGTGGTGTAGATAGATGTACTTTCGTAGCCCAAATAGATCTTAAATCACAACAAATTTTGCTATTTGTAAACCAGAACATTCTTAGATTAAAGATGTGAAAATGGAGAAAGTCATTTGTTTCTATTTTGAGTGATTTGTTGGATTTTGAACTTCAGACAACGGTTGTGTGCCAAGATTTTCTATTATGTACGTGTGTTAGTGATGCAATGACTTTGTCATTTCTATCTAGGGTATACTTGCTTATCTTAGCCATCAATCTAGAGATCGATCTTGCTTGATAGATTATGAATCACATATTTTGTCTTTGTTCTTTAGAGCAATTCTTTTATTGAAATGATCCTTGTATATTTCTTGTGAAAATTTGGAAACAAATTTTAAATAAAAGAACCAGTCTTTTATTTAAGAATTTGATCATTCTTATTATCTTGGAACTATGGAGAACGTTCTTCGTTTTATAGAATTCTGTCAAGAATGTTCTTCGTTTCTTTGAATGTACTTGCTTCTTTTTAACATGAGATTGCCATCAATTTTAATGCACTTTGATGAAGTGTATGACTTCTTGCTTGTTCACTTATACAATTCATGTTTCTTAAATAAAATTCAAGTGCAATCCTTAGTAGATCATCATTCATAAAACTTAATCATATATTTCATAAGGTTTGTTGTCATTAAAATATACATAAAAAATGTTTTTACCTCGACAAAATGTTTCCGTTCTTAAGAAGGAAATAAGATAAAGATCGATTTTTATTTGCAAACAAACCATCTTTTACAAATTTACCAGATGTATACTAGATCACATCAGAAAGATTCATTCCAAAAAGGCAAAAGCTATGCATCATAATCAAACAAGCAAGATCATTCCACATATTGACCAAGTAACAAGTACAACTTTGACAAACTTGATTGGACACTACAACTGTACCTTTGAGCAGTTTGCACACGCGAAAAAGCATAGTATGACTTCAAAATAGCTATCCAATTTTCTTAAGTTCAACACTTCTCAAAAACAACAACAAAGATCATTTTGGTTTTTCAATTCTAAAAAACCAGAATGATCTTCGTTGTTGTTTTGAGAAGTGTTGAACTTAAAAATATTGGATAGACATTTTGAAGTCATACTTTTCTCTGTCACATGTGCAGACTGCTCAGAGGTGCAGTTGCAGTTGTTGAGGCAGAAAACCTTTTTGATGTATGTTTTAATGACAACAAACCTTGTGAAATAAAAGGATAAGTTTTATGAATGGTGGTCTACTAATGATTGCACTTGAGTTTTGTTTAAGGAACATGAATTGCATAAGTGAACAAGCAAGAAGCCATTCACTTCATCAAAGTACACAAGTATCCACTCAATAATGAAATAATCTTAAAAGGAATGTATCATATATCAATTATTCAAGATAATGATTATTACATCTTCAAGATAGTGTCTTCATTAAGAAGATGATCAAATATAACAATCAATGATCGCACTATGCTATAAATCAGAAGCAAGACCATTTGAAAAGGAAGAAAAAATACAAAGACAAAACGGAGAACATTATTGACATAAGTCTGGAAAACGGAGAATGTTCTCCACTGTTCTGAAATTTCAAGAACAAATTATCTCATTTTTTGAAGAAGAAATAGCTCCTGGATTTCATAAACATTGCTCCTAGATTTCACAATCATGTTAATAGTATTCCACAAGAGATATACATGATTCATCTAAGAAAATAATCAATCCAAAATGAAAAGAAGAAAAGCTTGGAAAACAGTTGTCAAAGATGAAAAACCAACACTCATACAAACAAAATAGAGAACGTTCTTGACAAAGACCGGAAAATGTAGAACGTTTTCCCCAACTTCATTACAACAAGAATGCTTAAGTTATCCTTTAATGAAAAGAAAGCTTCTATGATTTGCAAGTACATTTCCAATATTCTACAAGGAATATACAAAGCTCACAATTGAAATAGGAAAACTCCAAAAAGAACAAATGATAAAAGACACATCTCCTGATAAAGTAAACAAGATTATCCTCCAAATTCAAGAATGATCATTATCCAACATGTTAACATCAATCTCCAACATGTTAACATCATTCTCCAGAATGATAACATCAATTTGCAGAAAGTTCTCTTTAGTCACCATAATGTTCAAAAATCACTCTCCAGCACATTGACATCATTCTTTAGTCTATTTTGCGCGAATCAAAACATTGTCTTGAACTGAACACATCAATCATATATATGAGACTAAAAGGATCATTAAACACAATCAAAGTTGTCCAAGAATGAGAAGCTTCAGACCAACCATTCCTATCATAGAAGCGGAACGCAAAATGTTCTAATACATGAACATTTTTATTTCATAAAGTCCAGTCTTTGGTTGAATTTGACACATGACATCAAAGCACTTTCCTAAAGCCTATAAAAGGAAGACCAAGCTCAAGGAAAAATCATAACTTCAAATGCTAAGAAAATCCATCACTCACTTACATTCATACACTTGAAAGTCTCTCATTCACACAAAAAAGAATCAGTTCCATGAAAAATGTTTTTGAAACAAAGATCAATTACGTGAAAAGTCTCTCTCTCAAGGTTGATCTAAACTAGTGGTATAAAAACCAAGATCATTCTCCATTTTAAATGTTTAGTGAAAAATCTCACAATTGTGTGGACTGGACGTAACCCACGTTGGGTGAACCAGGATATATCTTTGTATGATATCTCTTTCCTTATCTCTATTTATTTCTAGTCCTTTCATTATCAAATTAAATAGATAAGTTAAATTGTGTGTTTTTAACTAACCAAGAATGTTCTCCGTTTTCTGTTTTCAGAACCAAGAACATTCTCTGTTTTCTGTTTTCATAACCAAGATTAATCTTGAGTTAAATTCTTTAAGTTTTAATAGAAAATTTTAAAAAGACGAATTTACAATTCAAACTCCCCTTTCTTGTAAATTAACATTGCTACTTCAACAGTGTCCAATCAAAGCTATCAAGGTTGTACTTGTTGCTTGGTCAATATGGGGAATGTTCTTGCATGTTTGATTATGATGGATAGCTTTCACCTTTTTGGAATTAATCTTTCTGATGTGGTCTGGTATACATATGGTAAATTTGTAAAAGATGGTTTGTTTGCAAATCATAATCGATCTTTATCTTATTTCCTTCTTAAGATAGGAACATTCTATTGACAACAAACATTATGAAATAAATGATTATGTTTTATGAATGATGCTCTACTAATGATTGCACTTGAGTTTTATTTAAGAAAAATGAAATGTATAACTGAACAACCAAGAAGCAATACTTCATCAAAGTGTATAAAAATTGATGGCAATATCATATTAAAAAAAAGCATGTACATTGAGAGAAATGAATAACGTTCTTGACATAATTCTTAAAACAAAGAACATTCTCCATAGTTCAAAGATAACAAAAATGATCAGATTCTTAAATAAAACTCTGGTTATTTGATTTAGAATTTGGTTCCAAAATTTCACAAGAAATATACAAGGATCATTTTAATAAAAGAATCACCCCAAAGAACGAAGTCAAAAGATGTGATTCATAATTTATCAAGCAAGATCAATCTCTAGATTGATGGCTAAGATAAGCAAGTACAACTTAGACAGAAATGACAAAGCCACTACATCACTGACACATGTACATAATAGAAAATGTTGGCATGCAACAACTATTAGCAGCTCAAAATCCAGAAAATCACTCAAAACAAAAACAAAGAACAATCTTATTTTTCACAGCTTTAATCCAAGAACATTCTAGTTTACAAAGAACAAAATCTGATGTAAGTTAAGATCGATCTGGGCTATGAAAGTACACCTATCTAAACTACAGATCATCAATATTCATTATAGAGGAATTTAATAATCTACACAAGATTATTTTGGACAACGTCGTTCAAAGAGAATCAACAAAGGAAAAACAAAACATCCAGAACAAAAAACGAGATCAATCTACAAATTTATGATTAAAAAGTACAACAAGGACATAAATACCAACACTGCATTTATGCAAAAAGCAATAGTGTACATAGCAAAAAAGCATGACTCACAACAATTGTCAAAATCCAACACTCACACAACACAAAAACAGAGAATATTTTTGTTTTACAAAAGAATATTATGGTTATTCTCATTAAAAGACATAATTAAAACAAATTATTTTTTCACAATCTAAAACACATATTAAAGAGTATCAAGACTGCTTAAATCAATGTTGAAGCCCATAACATGAGCTGAATGCCCAAATGAGGTAAACAACCACGAGATTGATACCCAAATTGGTGAGTTGTGAGCAAGGACACAAATACGTTGTACTTACAATATTATGCAAAAAGCTTAATATTGTTTTGATTGGAAACAGTACCCACTAACATATCACAACTCACTCATTCACGTTTTCTATCAAACCCAAAAGCAACAACGTTTTTTGGTTGTCAAGAACGTTCTAGACAACATTATAAACACATGTTTAATTGCTTTAAAATATATCTAACACTTGGGAAGTGTGCCCAACGAATTTATTCATTTTTAAATGAATATTCAAAGCCTTTTATCATCTATAAACTGAAGATCAATTGTAAGATAAAGGCAAGAGTTCAATTTACAAATCAACCAACACTGGTTCAAGTAATAACAAGTCAAAAACTCTTAAAAGAAACTCCAATTGCCTTCACTATATTTTTGGATCATCATTTACTTAGTTTGTCTTTTATGTTAGATTGTGTGTGTTTATAAAAATCCTTTAAAGGATGAAAGGCGACTACAAAAATCCTTTTTACGTTGAAAGGTGAAGATTGTAATTAATCCAGGTGTGAAGGAGAACATTCTTGGTTCTAAAGCACCTAATGAAAATCTCACAGTTGTGAGGACTTGACTAGCCTGAGTTGGGTGAATGAATATACTTTTTGTGTGTGATCTTTCTATCACTTATATTCATTTATTTATCACTCACTTAGAATTGATCACATCATAAATTTTTTATTGTTATATTACTAACGAAGAACGTTATGTTTTTATTGTTTATCAAACCAAGATTATTCTTGAGTTAAAATCTTTTTAATACATAAATTAATTATAAAATGGGAATCACAATTCAAACCCCGCCTTTTGTGATTGACATTGCTACTTCACATTCGTGGTTTGAAGAAACTGGAGGTTGTGAGGAACGATCTTCATTTTCCCAGAATTTTGTCGGAATGTTCTTCGTTTATTTGAATTTACTGAAGACATGATTTGCTTTGATTTATAACATGGTGTGATCATTTATTGTTGTATAAATGTATTTGATGACCTTCTTCATGAGGATTTAGTAATGACTCTCTTGAGTGATTGATATGGGATATATTCTTGTTGAGATTCTTTCATTATTGCGTGAATACTTATGAACTTTGACGAAGTGAATAGCTTCTTGCTTGTTGGTTTAAATTAATTTTTCTCTTAGATTTTTTGTTTTGTTTTGCCACGCCATGATTAGACTTTGGAGTTTTCATAGATGATATTCGAACATTATCAACTTTGTGATTCATCGAAATTTAACATTGTAATTATTTTTCTTTACCATCCTATCTTTCATTATGAAAATCAACAGATTGATCAAACATCATATGCATAATTTTATCTATAGTTTATGTCTTGAGATTTTATATTCTATAGTATTTATAGAATATAGAGTATTCAAAAAATACATTATGGTGGCATTTTGAAACAAATTTGCCCATACTTTCTTTATCATGCTAAGCATAGTAATGACATTCAAAAATATTAAAGTATGATATGTTTTGCTTTCTATTTTTAAAAAATTCATATGAAGGTATGTTAACGATACTTTGTAATAGAGCCAAGATTAAAAACATGGCAAACAATTTTAATGACTTCTCCCCAAAATTATTTTTCAACACTTGATTCATTTAAAATTCTTCTAGCCATTTCTTGTAACTAATATTTTAAAATCAACTTCATATTGTTGGAAAGTTCTTAGACAAACAAATCTTGTGAAATATTATTTTCATCAAAGAATTATTTGAAGAATGATGTTTCAAATTTCCTTTGATAATTTCTTATAGAAATGACAATTATTTTTCAAAAGACTTAAAAACATGATTTGGTTGGAAATTCATGTAAGTATATAAGATAAGGATTTAAAAAAAAAACTAAAACATGAGGATGTTTGTTTCACATCAGCCATGTGGGGTTTATAAAATAAATTTAAAAGCAACTTTACAAAGTTATCTTTCATATATCTAACATCCTTAATATATGCTCAATTGTCTGAACTAATGATACATGTTCCTTTGATTTGTTAATGTTTCCTAAGGTTATAGACCCTCCAAATATTTGTAATTAGAGGAGGCATCATACTTTTCCATTCACGTTTATTGAGCATGCCTCGTTCATTTATCAATGTTCTTTCTTGATTGTTGAATGATGTTCCTACATCACAAGTTAGTAATGATTTTGGTATCCATATTTGCTTGGGTACTTGATGGTTAGTGTATCTACTTCTAGAAGATGTTTTTTCTTATGATAACAATTTGGTTCAACATGACCAACCTTTGAACATTAAGAACACTTCTTTTTGTTCTTGGAGAATGTTCTACGAAACCAAAACGTTCTTCGTTTTTTGGAAATCGTGTTGCTTTGAATTTTTTATCCCCATTTTTTTTTTTGTAAATGCTTATGGAATCAAGATGTCCAATTATGTTACAGTAAGAACATCTTTTATTACCTTTATCATCCTTATTTTTTGACAAAAAAAAGTTTTCATAAAGTTTTTCTTTTTGAAAAGTTTTGAAACGTATCATTTTTGTCAAATATCAAGTTATTTTGAAAAGTTCCCATGGTATTTACCAAGTTGGTTAAGTCATTTTTCAATTCATGAACTTCTATTTTTAAAGAGGTATTTTCTTCCTTAGTTTAAGAGTATTTTGGAAGATGATTTTTATGGGTATCTCATTGAGAATCTTTTATTGCTCAAACATTTTTAATTGAGATTGTTGCAGGCTTTGAGTGACTTTTTTGAGTTCGTCATTCATAGTTTGGGCTTTCTCTTTTTCTTCTTTTTCTTTACGGAGTTGTTCTTTTAATAAACCACATTTTTTAGCAAGAAAGTTTGAATCAAATAAAATATTATGAGATTCTTTTATTTGTTTACATAAAGGACATATCATATTGTTTACCTCATTATTTTTTAAGTTTTCCATTAAGCACATGTTGGTTTCTAACATTACTTTTTCTTCCTGAATCTTAGATGCTTAACTTTAGTGGCAGTACTCTGATGCTAATTGAAGTAACAATGTCAATCGCAAGAAAGGGGGAGGAGATTTGAATTGTGACCCTTTTAAAATTTTGATTAATGTGTTTATTTTAAATTAACTCAAGATCAATTTTGGTTAAAACATAATATCCATGATATTCTAAATATGTTAGAAATAAATAAAACAAACTAGTTTATACTGAAGTGTGATTTGTATGTACAAATAATTAAAGATAATAGATAGAGAAATCACACAAAAAAAAATATATTCCTTCACATTACTTGGGTTAGTCCAGTTATTGACATGCATTAATGTTATCTATGTCATGCCCATTTCAATACTTAATAAGCATTCATTGGGGGTTAAATTTGCTCCTTATAACGTTCAAGATAGTTTTACCCATGTTTAATGTCTTTTTCAAAATGTTTATGACTTTTGTGTAGTTTTTACCCAGACTTTTACTTGTTAATTTTTCTATGCATATTCAATTTGGTTATTATTGACTTTTTTGTTGTTGTAGAACTTTTTAAATTAAATTCTTTTCGATTGCATTGTATTTTTTAGATATTCCGCCCATTTGATAAAATCGAAGAAGTTTGACGATAGTATTGATCTTTGGAAACTACCAGTAAAAATTGAAGATTTATGGTTAGTTCTTAATTGGAGGATTAAAAAAAAGAACACGTTGAAATGGTTCCATTGAATGTTGAAGTACTCACTAATCTGACTTCAACTCCATATTCAATATTTACAAACCATTTTTTAAGCTTTAGTTTTGTTTACAGGGAGGACAAATCCAAGTTATGGTTGCTAATGACCACCTTTCCATGTTTTAAACCCAACTTCATGAACACAAAAACCAACAATTTTCAAAATAAAGCTTGAACCCACCCATTCAAACCGGTCTTTACCTTTAGAACCAAAGTGGTGCTTGCTAGAACCAATATAGTTTGAAGAATAATTCATTATCTTGTTTTGATGATAACAAAATGTATTTTGTGAGAACAATTTAAAATATTAATGTTTTAATCAAGTGAGCAGTTTCATGATTAAGTATTTGTGTAGGATATTATATATGTTATATCCTATGATTATCAAATTAATACAAATGAACACCAAAACTCCGTTTTTATGCTCTACATTTCTATGTTAGATGATATTGGCCTATGTTGGTGCAAGCAATGGCCTGCTACGATTGCCTCTGAAATGCAAGCAAGCGTTTGACTCAGTTGTCTCTGATGAATGCAAGTAAGCATCTGACTTAGTTTTCTTTGATGCATGCAAGCAAACGTCTAATTCATTTGCCTCTAATGAACACAAGCAAGCGTTTGACTCAACGACCTCTATTGACCACATCAAAAGTCTGAATTGTCTACCTTTGAAGAAAGTTAACGTCCTCGAAGAAGTCAACGTTCTGAAGAGAGTCAATAAATTGATGGCAGTAAATCATATGATAAGATAAGTTGTGTGCATCCTCTAATAATCATCTTAAGTCTACATGTTGTGATTACCCTATCCTCTGATCTCGTACCATCTGCTTCTTCTGAATTCATTCAAGTTACGACGAGTTATTTCTAGGATTCTATTCTAAGCTCAACATGTAAATTATCTTCTATTGTTCAATTGTTGAAAACCATCAAAGACATGCTTCCTTAAGATAAAAAGTAGAATGCACAACAATTTCATAACAACTACACACAACACATCAATCAACAAAAAAAACTTCAAATTATTCAATTTTTTTGTAAGTGCCGAGAAACAAATCTAAAATTGTTACATTGTAATCAACCTTTAAGTGTGGTAATTCGATTTTAATTATTGGAGAAAATTCTTCGTGGTGAATGGACTAGACGTAACTACTGGTTTAGAGAAAATTCTACCTTCAATTGATATCCGAGCTCGTTCTCAAGGTATGAGAACCTTGTAGTGTTGAGTAAAGATCCATTATTCTATTACGTCTAACCTTGACGATGAAGCTAATTAAGGAAACATCAACAAACCCCCATTCTTTGTTGGAGAAAGGTTAGTACTAGAAAGATAGACTTAGAAGTTTTTTCATTTCTCCAGATTCTAAACTTTGGGATTTGGATGAAGATGGATACTGCTCCTACCAATGATGTTGGTACTAAAGTAACCAAGAAGAACATGAGTGCTAATCAGAAGAAACAATTCAAGATGTATCATAAAGCCATAACTTTTATTGTGAATATGATCACATTCAAGGAATTCGACTAGTGTAGTAACAAATAGAGGACTAGAAACATATTTGATGCTCTAGTTATGATCTACGAAGGAAGTTAGTAGGTGCTAGAAGCCAAAGCCAATCTTTTGGTCAAAAAGCACGAGTTATTTCAAATGGAGGAAGATGAAGACATCAAGACAATGTTTTCTAGATTTCACACTCTAGTTTCACTCTTGAGGGTGCTTCATAAAAAAGCTATACAATTGAAGAACATGTAAAGCAAATTTTAAAGAGTCTTCCAAGGAAATGGAGACCCAAGATTGCTGCAATCCAAGCAGCAAAGGATCTAAACAATATTTGTCTAGAAGAACTATTAGTTTCCTTCTATCTCATGAGATTGAACTAGTAGGGGATAAGCCAAAGAAGAAGCAAAAAGATTTGGCTCTCATATCCATAGACAAGAAGGCTCTACAGGCGGTTGAAGAATCAAATGATGATAATTTTAAAGGTTAGAGTGAATTTTCAAAGTTTCATGAATTATCCTTTATCTCAAGGAAGATTCAATGCATGTGGCCGAAGAAGATATAATTTTCCCAAAGAGATTTCAAAAAGTACTAGAAAAAAGAAACAGGCATTGACAAGAAGTAATTCACATGCTACAAGTGCAAGGAATTAGGATACTTCAAGGCAGAATGTCCAAAGAAAAATAAATAATTTTAGACCAAGAAGAAAGACTTGATCATGTGGGATGATTATGAAGAATCCTCTGATGATAAAGAGCTTGAAAACATGGCTCTAATGGTTGATATATAGTCTGACTCTAATTCAAAGTATGATGAATAAATTGCAGTGCTCTCTAATCTATCTCATAGTGAATTTATAATTTCTTTAAATATGTTTTTAAATAAAAATCATATTGTGTCTTCAAAACTAAAAACTCTAATTAAAGCTCATCATGATTTGACTGAAAAATATAACTCTCTTGAAAAAGATTTTGAAAAACTTAAATGAGAAAAAGTTATTCTAAATAAAATCATTTCAATACCATCAGAGGATATGATCTATAAATTATTCAAATACGAATTAACTTTTCAAAAGTTTCTTGCAAAAAAAATAGATAGAAGTAAGCAAGATTCAATGATCTATGGTGTTAGTAGAAATGAAAAAAGAGGAATCGGGTTTGAAGAACTTGTAGAAAATATTATTTCTCCTAAGGTTGTTTATGCTGTATATTCAAAGAAAGGACACAATACAATATCTTGTCCTATGCTAAAATCTTGGATCGACAAAAAGTTTTTAAAAACTAACATACAAGGACCCAACCAAATTTGGGTACCTAAAGATAAAATAATTCCTCTAATAAATGTCCTTAACAGTAGAGTTAAAGCACCAATTACGGTACCTGGGCAGTGGCTGCTCACAATACATGATGGGAGATAGGTCTATGTTCCAAGACCTAACTCTAAGGGTCAGAGGAATAGTTGGATTCATAGGTAACTAGAAGGGAAGAATAATTGGTCATGGTACAGTTGTAAAAGGTTATTCTTCTTCTATTAAAAAAATATTTTGTTTGTCAAAGGATTAAAACACAACCTATTGAGAATAAGTTAATCATGTGACAATGGTTATGATATTGTCTTTAATCAAAAATTTTGTAAGGAAATCAATCACACTGATTGGTCTATTCTTTTTACTGTTCAGAGGCAAAATAATCTTTATAAAGTAAATCTTTAAAACTTAGATAAAATAAGATATTAAATGTCTTGTGTCTGTAACGAGGATCATTTGATTTGGCACAAGAGATTAGGCCATGCCAATTTGATATTAATCTTAAAATTAAACAAACTCCAACTTGTTAGAGGCTTGATCAATCTCAAATACAAATAAGAGGTTCTTTGTGAGACTTGTCAAAAAGGGAAACAAACTAAAAACTATTTTACTCCTAAAAACATTATTTCCACAACCACACTACTTGAACTTTTACACAAATCTTTTTTATCTAGTAAAAATTGCCTTTGTTAGTGATAAGAAATATGGACTTGTCATTGTTGACAATTATACTAGATGGACATGAGTTAAATTCTTTAAACACAAAGATGAGTCACATAAGGTCTTCACTACCTTCTGTAAACAAGTGCAAAATGAAAAATGTATTTCAATCACAACAATTTGGAAATATTAGGGGTGGGCAAAATTCAGCTATGCTTGAAAACCGAACCGTATTGGTGTTCAGTTCAGAAAAAACCGAACCGAACTAGTTTACAATTTATAAAACCGAATCGAACTGGTTCTATAAGCCAGTGAACCAGTTTAATATTCCAAACCAAACCGAACCAGTTATATAAACCAATGAACTGGTTTAATATTCTGAACCGAACCGATTCTATAAAGCAGTGAACTGGTTCTATAAACCAGTGAACTAGTTCTATAAACCAGTGAACCTTTTTTCCTATTTAATTCATTGACTAGCAGCCTTTCCAGATAAAATTACAGGCAGTAATTAATAAAAAGGGAGGGCTAAAGATAAAGAGGATGTAAGATATATGCCTCCTTGATATTGATATTGATTTTGATATAACTTCTAAACATACAATGTATATGCATTATTTGATAAATCTAACAGTGTAAGTTGAGATACATTTCAGGAAATCAATAAAGCAAAGATTAATCATATCAAAAGGCTTGAAGATTATGTGAAAAAGAATCAAACACTTGGACAAATCTTGGATCTCAAGCAATCAAGCAAAGATTGATGATAGTATACAAAGCTTGAAGATTATATGCAATTTTGTCTAGTGTTCATAGTATTTAATAGGTAGATTCATCATTATGGTTTCACATATCTAAGTATTTGCCAAATTAAAAATGAAATCATAAAATAAGTATATTAATCAATCAATTGATAAATCAACTAGGTAATCGATTATCTAATTCCCAGAAAAATTTTTTACTGAGTTAATCGATTGGGAAATCGATTACTTAAATGTTTTTAATCAGGTATGTGTTCTGTGATTAAAGAAATCAATTGGACAATCAATTTGCAAATCAATTGGGTAATTGATTTTCTAACTCACAGAACAAAGCTTGTACTGAGTCAATCGATTGGCAAACCGATTACTAAAATGTTTTTAATCAGGTCTGTGTTCTGTGATTAAAAAAATCGATTGGACAATCAATTGATATATTTTTCTTCAGTTACAGTTTTGCACTAATCGATTAGTTAATCGATTGCATGAATGAATCAGTTCATCATTTATCAGAAACATATTGCATAATCGATTGGAACATCGATTTGAACTAAATATCTGAGTTACTGGGACAAGTCAAGTCGATTGGAGTAAATGTCTGAGTTACAGGGAGAATTTAGCCCATTGCCAAATCGATCATGTCAATGAAAGTGAGTCGACTGAGTAATCGATTGTTTTGATCTCGTAGTTTGAACAAAACAATTATAAACGATTAGTCGATAGATTCTGATATAAACTGAGTATCAGTTTCTGATATATGCATCAAAAGAATCGATTAGGAAATCGATTAGTTCATCTATTTCAAGATTCAAGAAAAATAAGAAACGCGATAATCGATTAGGCAATCGATTAAGCTGGTAATACACATTAATGAAATCGATTGGGAAATCAATTTGTCTGTAGTTTTTTTGAAACTATATAAACTGAATCAATCACAATTTTCATAACAGTTAGAACATATAGTAAAAACTGAAAGTTTTCATTGGCTTCTCGAAAATTAAACTTTGAGAGAAACTGTTATAACTCACAAATAACATTGGCAAATACTTAGAGTGTGAGAATCCATTGTGGTTGAATAAAGTGTTCTTAGTTTTTAGTTATGTTTGAAAGAAACATATGCGTAAAAGAAAGTGTGTGGAAATCCAGTATTGTGAAACTGGTGGTCATCTTTTAGGATGCTTGAGATCATCTAAAAGAGATCTCAATATGATCTTGCTAGAGCTTGGCGTTTAGCTCTTAAGGATAGATTGGTTGGTGTTGTAGATTGATGTTGAGTTAGATGTATAGGCATTGAAGTGCTGGAAAGCATGTAAACATACTCAAATCATTTCTAGTAAAGGCTGAAATATGTGAGTGATTTCAGGACTGGATGTAGACTATCGAATCGATAGTCGAACCAGTATAAAAATCTCTGGTGCACACTTCTCTATCTCTATACTCTTTATCTTGATGATGCACGTGTTCTTGAATCTCTTTTTTGATTAAGTTTTGAATCTATACTCTTTATATTGATAATACATGTGTGTTTGAATCTGTGTCTTGAATAAGCTTTGAATCTATCATTGTTAAATTGGAATTAATATTAAACAAGTTGGTTTTAATATTAAGTTCATCACTTAGAAAGAAATTGGATAATTTGGTTAATAATCTTGTGTATAACTTTCTAAGGATAAAGGCCATTATACCAACAATTGGCATCAAGAGCCTAATCTTTTAGACTAATTCTTAAAAAGAAAATGACCTCTATTGAATTCCTGGGTGAAGTTGCCTCTTTAGCTATACCCCCAGCCTTTAATGGGTCTGCTTATATGTATTGGAAAGAAAGAATGCTAATTTTTCTAGAGGCAAGTGGTCTTGACATATTAGATGCAGTAGAAAATGGTCCTTATGTGCCTAGAATTGCTGGTACTGGTGAATCATTAATCTTGAAACCCAGATCTGATTGGTCTGATGATGATAAGAAAAAAGTTGGCTATAATGCAAAAGCCAAAAATATAATAACTTCTGCTTTAAGTGCTGATGAGTTTTTCAGGGTATTAAATTGCAAAACTGCCAAAGAAATGTGGGATACACTCCAAGAAACTCATGAAGGCACAACTGATGTCAAGAGGGCCAGAACCAACACTCTGATGCATGAATATGAACTCTTCAATATGAAGAAGGATGATTCAATTAATGACTTGCAGACAAGATTCACACATGTCATTAACAATCTAAATGCTCTAGGTAAATTAATTGACAATGAGCAACAAATAAACAAAGTGATGAGATGCTTGACAAGAGAATGGCAACCTAAGGTCACTGCAATAGCAGAATCAAAGGATCTTGGAAGCATGACCATTGCCACTCTCTTTGGAAAACTAAGAGAACATGAAATGGAGCTGCAAAGGTTGAATGAGGCTGAGTGATAACTCTTCATCATATGCATAATTTTCCACTGTTTTAGTCTTATGTATCTTCAATCATCAGTTAAATTAAGGATTTATTTGATACATTCGGTTTATTTTTGTTCTTTGAATTTATTAATATGTTATGCTTGTATTTCAGTGATTAAGTAGGAGTTTTTCGTAATTTTACATTGCGTTTTGTTTTTAAGTGCAGTGCTGAATTTTGGCGAAAAATCAACATGATACATGTGGAGTATTTCAGCCATATCTGGAGTTCTAGATGTCCAATTAGTGTCATTCCAAGTGCTAATGCAAGATAAGATCCATATCTACAACGTTCATGAAGACACCGGGACCCAATTCAGACGCGAAAGATGAGAAAAATGCAAAATACGTCAGACAGCAGATGCTGTGCGCCTGGAGCGCGCCCTGCGCGCCTGGAGCGCATTTCACAGGTTTCAGCTCTGCCAACGCGCGCCTGGAGCGCGCCCTACGCGCCTGGAGCGTATTTCACAGGTTTCAGCTCTGTCAACGTGCGCCTGGAGCGCGCCCTGCGCGCCTGGAGCGTGTGACGCGCATCAGCAAACATAAAAACGCAATTTTTTGCTGTTTTTTGGATCTTTTTGGACTCTGGGGAACTTGGGAGACTTGTGCCCTAGCACAGAAACTCAAAGACAGCCGTTTCTAATGCCATTGAAGCAGTTTTATCAAGAATCATCCATGAATCATTCTTGTAATTCTTCTTTAATCCTTATCTTTTGTATCTCTGTTATGAGTAACTAAACCCTATTTGTTAGGGATGAGTGTAACCAGATGAAACCCTTATTTTTCTGATTTGATTTCTAGTTATATGAATGAGTTTATTGAATTGTTTTTCTCATCTCTGTGCTTAATGCTTTTTATTGCTTGATCAACATTAAAATGTTCTACGATTTGTATTTTGAAACGGAAGTGGACTTTACGAATGCTTGAGATGAGAAATTCATGAATTTGTAGTCTAGGGATAGATGCAGGTCATGAAACCAATTAAATTAGTTGCAAAGCAATAATTTACAAGAGAATTTCTATACGGTAATGCTTAATTCTAATCTTAAATCTACTAAGGAATTAGGGGTTACTTTGGAATTAAAGGTTCTGTCACTAAGACATTAGGGCAAGAATAATAAAGAGAATTCGGTAATAATTCAATAAAGGAATTCAGTAAGGTTGGATTTGAAGTGAAACTCATCCCTAACATTTTTCTCATTATAAAAGATCAATTTTATTATTGTTGTTAATTTCAAACATTATTTCAATCAACTTGGGAACCTTTTTGTTCAATTTTAGTAATTAAATATAATTCAATAGTAAAACGCAATCCTTGAGTTCGACACTCGGTACTACCGTTTTATTATTACTTGCAACGATTCAGTACACTTGCTGAAACGCTATCAAGTTTTTGGCGCCGTTGCCGGGGATTGCAATATCACTATTGAGTTTAATTTATTTACTTAATTGAAATTTTTTGCTCTGCAATAAAATTTTTGTTATTTTTTTCTTATTTTAAATCTCTTTTGTACTCATATTTTGTCTAACCTTGTATGCGAGGCCAGTCCTCAGCTGAACTTATCTTTGATCCAGAAATTGAAAAAACAGCGAAAGCACATAGAAAGCAGCTCGAGAAAGGAGACAAAGGGAAAGACACTTAGTAGTGGACGAAGAGGTTTTAGGTGATTCTGTCACATTAACTGAAATGGCCGAACCACCACCACCAGAACGTACTCTTGGAGAGTATGGGAATCGAAACAGAAATCGTGCTCGATTACCCATTCGTCACCAATCGGTTACAGTCAATAAGTTTGAAATAAGTCCTGCTCTATACCGAGAGTTGAGGGAAATTCATTTTGCCGGTAGACATAACGAAGACGCCAACAGACACCTCAAAAATTTCTTTGAATTATGTGAAACAGTGAAGGTGAATGGGGTGTCTGAAGAATGCAAGAAATTGAAGCTATTTCCATTCTCTTTGATAGATGATGCTAAAGAGTGGTTTCTTTCATTCCCCGCCGACAACATCACCACATGGGATGATCTTGAGGATAAGTTCTTGGAACAATATTTCCCCCCAGCCATGTTCATTAGAAAGAGGCAAGAAATCACCGGTTACAAACAGAAAGAGGGGGAATCTCTTCGTGACACCTACAGGAGATTCAGAAACTTACTAGCCGGATGTCCTAATCATTCTTATGACGACACTGCCCAAATGCAAATATTCTGTAATGGCTTGAGGCCGAGCACTAGAATTATGTTAGATGCCACAGCCGGTGGTTCTTTGAATTACAAAACCGCAACAGAAGCACGAAAAATTATTGAGATCATGGCATCAAATGAACAGATGATGTTGTATGACAGAAGTGGTGGGTCGACAAGTGGTGTAATGGAGTTGAATGTTATGGATGGGTTAGCTCCAGGCAGGTTTATATCGAAGATGGAAGAGGTTATCGCCACTGAGATCAAGAAGGGAATGGCAGCTCTAAATATACAACCCCAAGTGGCCCCTGTTAAATTACTAAAGCAGACTAGTTGTAACCTTTGTGGAGGAGCACATAAAACTGGAGTTTGTGAAGCATTGGATGACAATGAGGTAGAAGAACTAGAACAGGTGAATTTTGTGAGTAACAACAACAACAGGCAGAATAACCCCTACTCTAGTACGTACAATCCTGGTTGGAGAAATCATCCAAATTTTTCTTGGAGAGATCAACAAGGTGGATCTCAGGGTCAACAAGGAGCTCAAACAAACCAAGTCCCACCGAGAAAGGCTGCTTGGGAGAGCGCTATAGAGAAACTAGTTACAAGCACCAGTTCTTTCATTGAAGAGTCAAGAGCCGTTCAGAAAAATCACTCTGCATCAATAAAGAATCTTGAGACTCAAGTGGGTCAACTTGCTCAACAAATGGCACAAAGAACGTCCGGAAATTTGCCTAATGACACAGTTCCGAATCAATGTCAATGCAGTGACCACGAGGAGTGGCAAGGTCAGGGAACAAGTACCACCTGAAGCCAAACAGAGTAGAAGTACCTTGACTCCAACCCACCTGGAGGAAATGGCCACACCAATACCGGGTGAAGAGCACATCGCTATTGAAAAGGAGGAAGAACCTATGGTACAAAAAAGGGAACCACTGCCAAAACCAGAAATTAGACTCCCATTCCCTCAAAGATTAAGGAGGGGAGACACTGAAAAACAATTTGGGAAGTTTCTTGATGTTTTTAAAAAATTACAGATTAACATCCCCTTTGCAGAAGCACTAGAGCAGATGCCGACATATGCTAAGTTCATGAAAGAGATTCTGTCAAAAAAAAAAAGAAAAATTGGGGGAGAAACAGTTATGCTTACGGAAGAGTGTAGTGCTATACTACAAAGGAAGTTGCCACCGAAGCTCAAGGACCCTGGAAGCTTCTCAATCCCGTGCGCTATTGGTAATAGAACTTTTGGGAAAGCTTTATGTGATCTTGGAGCTAGTGTAATTCTTATGCCCCTTTCAATATACAAAAAGCTAGGCATCGGAAAAGTCAAGGACACACAACTGATGTTACAGTTTGCGGATCGCTCAATGAAACATCCCTATGGAGTAGTGGAAGATGTGTTGGTTAAAGTGGATAAGTTCATTTTTCTAGTGGATTTCGTGGTACTAGATATGGAAGAAGACAACGACATTCCTTTGAATTTGGGGAGACCGTTCTTAGCAACAAGGAGAGCTATGATTGATGTAGCAGATGGCACCTTAACCCTGAAAGTAAATGAGGAAACCATCACTTTTAACATTCTGAAAGCCATGGAACACTCAAGAGAAAGAGAAGGGTGCAATCGAATCGAGATTTTAGATGAGATAGTCAATGAAGAAATAACGCATCAAACACCCAGCCTGCCATTAGAAAGAGTTTTATGTCTACCCCAAGATGTCGTTCAAGAAAGTGAAGACCCAAAGATAAAAGAGGTGTTGGCCATGTTAGAAGCATGACCATCCTACTCCCCCCGTTTTCCTACTAGGTGGGAGGACTTGAAAGGAAATGAAGACAAGTCCGCGGAGAAAAAGACACCACTGATTGAACTCAAGCTGCTGCCTCTTCATTTGAAATATGTATTCCTGGGTGAAGAAGAAAAAAATCCAGCCATAATTAGTGCAAGCTTGAGCGAGTTGCAAGAAGAAAAGTTGTTGAGAATTCTGCGGAAGCACAAGGGTGCTATCGGTTGGTCCATTGATGACTTGAAGGGAATAAGTCCGACTTTTTGTATGCACAAAATCCTCATGGAGGACAATCACAAACCGGTAGTACAACCCCAAAGGAGATTGAATCCGGTAATGAAAGAAGTGATCAGGAAAGAGGTGGTAAAGCTATTAGAAGCCGGCCTCATATACCCAATTTCAGATAGCTCTTGGGTGAGTCCCGTCCAAGTGGTACCAAAAAAGGGGGGAACGACTGTCATCACAAATGAAAAGAACAAGTTAATTCCTACTCAAACGGTTACAGGCTGGAGAGTGTGTATTGATTACAGGAGATTGAACAGTGCCACGAGGAAGGATCATTTCCCGCTCCCTTTCATTGATCAGATGCTTGAGCGGTTAGCCGGACATGAGTATTACTGCTTCCTAGATGGTTATTCAGGGTACAATCAGATAGCTGTAGCACCCGAGGATCAAGAGAAAACTGCATTTACATGTCCGTATGGGGTATTTGCTTATCGAAGAATGCCATTTGGACTGTGTAATGCGCCGACTACATTTCAAAGGTGCATGATGTCCATATTTCTGATATGATTGAGAAACATATCGAGGTATTCATGGATGACTTTTCTGTATTTGGGTCTTCCTTTGATAATTGTTTGATTAATCTATCTCTTGTATTAGAAAGGTGTGAAAAATCTAACTTGGTCCTAAATTGGGAGAAATGTCATTTTATGGTAAGAGAGGGAATTGTTTTGGGCCACCGAATCTCCCACAAGGGGATCGAGGTAGATAAGGCCAAGGTTGAAGTTATTGAAAAACTTCCCCCTCCTACCAACGAGAAAGGCATTAGAAGCTTTTTAGGCCATGCTGGATTTTATAGAAGGTTTATAAAAGATTTTTCAAAAATTGCAAAACCACTTACAAACCTACTTGCGAAAGACACACCTTTCAAATTCAATGAGGATTGTTTGCATGCCTTTAACAATTAGAAAAACCAGCTGATAACTGCCCCCATTATCACTGCACCTGACTGATCACTACCTTTTGAAATCATGTGTGATGCAAGTGACAGTGCTATTGGGGCAGTTCTGGGACAAAGAAAAGACAAGATGTTGCATGTGATCTACTATGCTAGTCATGTTTTAAATCAGGCACAACACAATTATGCTACAACTGAAAAAGAATTATTGGCTGTAGTCTATGCTTTTGATAAATTTCGGTCTTATCTATTAGGATCGAAAGTTATTGTTTACACTGATCATGCTGCTTTGAGGTATTTGTTTACTAAGCAGGAATCAAAACCAAGGTTGCTTAGATGGATTCTATTACTACAAGAATTTGACATTGAGATTCGGGATAAAAAGGGATCAGAGAACACTGTGGCTGACCACCTATCTCGATTGGAGAAGGTCGAAGAGAATGAGGATATTAGACCGATTTGAGATCAATTTGCTGATGAGCACATCTTCGCCATCACCATGGCATCGTGGTTCGCCGACTTTGCTAATTTCAAGGTGGGGGGTACAATCCCATCTGATTTCACTTACCAACAATGAAAGAAGTTTATCCACGATGCCAAATTCTATGTATGGGATGAACCCTTTCTGTACAAAAGAGGAGTGGATGGGCTGTTGCGAAGGTGTGTGCCCGAGGAGGAACAAGAAAAGGTAATGTGGCACTGCCACGACTCTGAGTATGGGGGTCATTTCAGTGGTGACCGAACTGCAGCAAGAGTTCTACAATCAGGGTTGTTTTGGCCTTCATTATTCAAAGATGCATTCAACTATGTGAAGAAATGCGATCGATGCCAGCGCACCGGTAACATTTCAAAACGGAATGAGATGCCGCAAAATCCTGTATTAGAAGTAGAAGTGTTCGATGTATGGGGTATTGATTTCATGGGTCCATTCCCATCGTCATATAACAAGGTTTATATTTTGGTGGCGGTGGATTATGTCTCAAAATGGGTTGAAGCAATAGCTACTCCAACAAATGATTCGAAACAGGTTATCACCTTTCTCAAGAAGAACATATTCGCTCGTTTCGGCGTGCCTCGAGCCTTGATTAGTGACGAAGGCACCCATTTTCTAAACCGGAATATGGAATACCTTCTAAAGAAATATAATGTGCGTCATAGAGTGGCAACCCCATACCATCCACAGACTAGTGGGCAGGTTGAAGTCTCCAACAGGCAGCTTAAACAAATCCTAGAAAAGACAGTAACTGCCTCACGAAAAGATTGGTCAACGAAACTTGATGATGCACTTTGGGCCTACCGAACGGCTTTTAAGACCCCCCTGGGTATGTCCCCGTATCAAATGGTGTATGGTAAAGCTTGTCATTTACCTCTCGAACTTGAGCATCGAGCGTTTTGGGCGACGAAGTACTTGAACTTTGACTTGGGCAAGGCAGGTGAGGCGAGAATTCTTCAACTTCATGAGTTAGAGGAATTCCAGAATTTTGCTTATGAGAATGCCAAGATATATAAAGAAAAAACCAAGAAATGGCATGACAAAAAAATAAGACTCAAGGAATTCCAAGAAGGAGAACTAGTTCTCCTATTCAACTCAAGATTGAAGTTGTTTCCTGGAAAACTAAAGTCAAGATGGTCGGGCCCTTTCAAGGTAATCAAGGTATTTCCACACGGTGCCGTAGAGTTGAAAGATACACACTTCGATCGGAACTTCAAGGTCAATGGACAAAGACTCAAATCGTATTTCGGGGAAGAGTCAAAACTTTCGATGGAGTCCATCCATCTGGGCACAACTTGAAGAGTGAATTGTCAAGCTCAGGACACTAAATAAGCGCTTGTTGGGAGGCAACCCAACTTCATATCCTTTTCATTTTAGTTGACGTCACTTCATTTAATTTTAATTTTAGCTTTTAATTACTAATTTTATTCATTCTTGATGTTTAGTATAAGCAAGGAATCATAAAAAATTGTGTTGGGGATTGTTTTTTTTGTTAAGAAGCAGTAAAAACGCGCCTGGAGCGTGCCTCATGCGCTTGAAGCGCATTCTGGAACTTCCATTATGTGAAAAACGCGCCTGGAGCGCATGCCTTGCGCTTGAAGCACATTTTGCGCGTTTTGGTTCTGTATTAGGCGCGCCTGGAGCGCAGGACATGCGCTTGAAGCGCATTTCGCGCATTCTGATTCTATTACCACGCGCCTGAAGCGCGCCCTGATGCGCCTGGAGCGTATTTTCCAAATTCACCACTGCCTTGCGCGCGCCTGAAGCGCGTCCCATGCGCTTGAAGCGCATTGTTGGGCTTTGAAACACCCCAAGTAGGTACAACCCCCCCTCTTTCACAAAAATCCTCCCTCTTTCACAAACACCATTACCATTGAAGCTCACTCTATTCACTCTCATCCTCAAGTAAGTTCCCCTCTCCTATCCAACATCATCCCATCCTCAAGTAAGTTTCCTCAAACTTCTAATAGCAACTCATTCTTGGTTACTAGTGCATGTGGGTTTGTCTCTTGTAAACGTGAATCCATGCTGAATTTTATACATTATGCATGCATGTATGTTGTTAATGAGATCGAATGGGGTTAATAGTTGCGAGATTGGGTGTTTTTCATTCATTATTATGCTTGCATGCCAACTGTTTGCTAAAATGCCACAATCATTATTATGCTTGCATGCCAACTGTTTGCTAAAATGCCACAACCATTATTTTGCTTGCATGCCAACTGTTTGCTAAAATGCCACACCCACTATGAGGCCTGCATGCCAACTGTTTGATAAAATGTCATAACCACTATTGTGCCTGCATGCTAACTGTTTGATAACATGCCACAACCATTATTATGCTTGCATGCCAACTGTTTACTAAAATGCCACACCCACTATGAGGCCTGCATGCCAACTGTTTGATAAAATGTCACAACCAATGCACATGCATTATTATCACTTAGAATGTTAGTGGACAAACTCATGGCCATGTATGATGTTATTTCTCCAAGGTCGATCGTGCTTAAAATACTTATCTCTAACTTGGAATATTCTGAACCTTGGGGGTGACTACTTGTTTTGCAGGACCTAATGGCAACCCAACAAAAAGCAAAACGCACTAAGGTTGCAACTACATCCTCTGCCCCACAGCACGATGCATTCTTATTCAAGACCAGGGCAACACAGGAATACCATGCCAAACTCCCAGCAGTCCACAAGTTCGTTAGTGAAAAGAATTTTTAGTTGGAAGACGACTAATTTGTTGACATCCAAGCTATGATTGCTGCCAGAGGATGGGAGAAGCTGACCACATTTGTAACCACAGCAAGCAAATCAGTAGTTGTGGAATTCTACTCTAATGCCTCCGATCTAAAGTCTGACCAACCATTCCCACTCGACCAATTTGTGAGTTATGTGAGGGGAAAAAGTGTGCTTTTCACACCTCAAGTCATCAACGAAATCTTTGGCCTGCCGAACTATAATGACTGCCGCTTTCTAGCTAGGGAAAAACAACTTATAAGAGCAAGCAGTCAAGAAATCCTACGCACTTTATGCAGACCAGGCACAGATTGGGTACAAAATAGAGATGGCTCCGTTCGGAAATTACGCTCAGTGGACCTCACCCCGATTGCTAAAGCATGGAGTACTTTTGTCCATCATACACTATTGCCATGTTCGAATGTGTCCGATATAACATTTCAAAGAGCATGTCTACTACTTGCTATCTTAAAAAGTGACAGAATTAATGTGGGCATGTTAATAGTCAATGATATTCGGGGCACAGCCATTCTTGATCCCCCAACAGGCTACTTCCATCACGCCTCCCTGATAGGCAAATTATGTGAATTGGTGAGAGTGGTACCAAAACAAGGCGAAGAAATGTTGAAACCAGCTACTCCAATCACTACAAGATGGATAACAAAACACTCTATGATTCCAGCAGACTACCCTGTTGCCCCACCTGCAGCGATGCCAGCAGAGGAACACACTGAACCACAGGAACCACAACACCACCCTCCACACCCAGTCCAGCCCTCTAACGAAGACAGAATCGGTAGATTGGAAACTATGATGGAACGAGTAATGATTGATCAGCGAGAAAGACACGCCAGATTAGAACTGGGGATGACCAATCTCTATCGAGCATTCACCTCTTCTCAACAGACACCGGGAGGCATGTTTTATGCTGATCTATTTACACCTCACCAGTACACAGGCGACCAGAGCGGAACAGGAGCAGATGATCTAAACGAGGATCCTTGAATTGCTAAACTAGAGAAGTTTTCTTTCTTTTGTTTTGAATTTTTTTTTCTTTTTTTTGTTTCTTTTCTTGTTCTTCTTTGTTTTAGTCTAGTCTATTTGCTTTTCTGTGTTTCTTCTTGTTTTCTTTGTTTGATGATGAAAAGTTGTAATAACTTGCACTTGATCTTAAAGTTTCTGTTTGGGATTTCGAAAGTTAAACTCTATTTCTTAGATTATGTTAGTGCTCAAGTCGATAAGTCTCCCTAATGCATGCATGCTTGATTACTCAATGGTTGCAGAAGGCTAATAGGCCATCAAGTTTTTCAAAAATACAATTTTAACTTTTCGAATACATGTTTGGCATTATGTTGATTGTTCATACTCTCTCTTACTATCCTAACTGTGAGCTTTTGAGCCTAAACACTTAAATTCTTTGCTGTGTGATTATCCAGACATGTATTATCCCTTCAGAACTTGCACTAATTCTGACTTGCATCACTTGTAATTTATGCATACATTGAGGCAATTTTATTTGGTCGTTTGAGCCTTTCTAACTACCCTATAAAAATGTTATCCTTTGCTAGCCCCTTTGAGCCTTGCCCCTTTATTTCGGTTACTAGCCACATCACAAAACACAAAACACAAAACACAAAAATTGAGTTTGATGTGATTTGAGAAATTGAGTTTAAGGTTAATTTTAACTACACCAAACATGAAATAAATTGTTGCTTGGGGACAAGCAATAGATTAAGTTTGGGGTTGTGATAACTCTTCATCATATGCATAATTTTCCACTGTTTTAGTCTTATGTATCTTCAATCATCAGTTAAATTAAGGATTTATTTGATACATTCGGTTTATTTTTGTTCTTTGAATTTATTAATATGTTATGCTTGTATTTCAGTGATTAAGTAGGAGTTTTTCGTAATTTTACATTGCGTTTTGTTTTTAAGTGCAGTGCTGAATTTTGGTGAAAAATCAACATGATACATGTGGAGTATTTCAGCCATATCTGGAGTTCTAGATGTCCAATTAGTGTCATTCCAAGTGCTAATGAAAGCTAAGATCCATATCTACAACTTTCATGAAGACACCGGGACCAAATTCAGACGCGAAACATGAGAAAAATGCAAAATACGTCAAACAAGGGGAAGAAATGTTGAAATCAGCTACTCCAATCACTGCAAGATGGATAACAAAACACTCTATGATTCCAGCAGACTACCCTGTTACCCCACCAGCAGCGATGCCAGCAGAGGAACACACTGAACCACAGGAACCACAGCACCACCCTCCACACCCAGTCCAGCTCTCTAACGAAGATAGAATCGGTAGATTGGAAACTATGATGGAACGAGTAATGATTGATCAGCGAGATAGACACGCCAGATTAGAACTGGGGATGACCAATCTCTATCGAGCATTCACCTCTTCTCAACAGACACCGGGAGGCATGTTTTATGCTGATCTATTTACACCTCACCAGTACACAGGCGACCAGAGCGGAACAGGAGCAGATGATCTAAACGAGGATCCTTGAATTGCTAAACTAGAGAAGTTTTCTTTCTTTTGTTTTGAATTTTTTTTTCTTTTTTTTGTTTCTTTTCTTGTTCTTCTTTGTTTTAGTCTAGTCTATTTGCTTTTCTGTGTTTCTTCTTGTTTTCTTTGTTTGATGATGAAAAGTTGTAATAACTTGCACTTGATCTTAAAGTTTCTGTTTGGGATTTCGAAAGTTAAACTCTATTTCTTAGATTATGTTAGTGCTCAAGTCGATAAGTCTCCCTAATGCATGCATGCTTGATTACTCAATGGTTGCAGAAGGCTAATAGGCCATCAAGTTTTTCAAAAATACAATTTTAACTTTCCGAATACATGTTTGGCATTATGTTGATTGTTCATACTCTCTCTTACTATCCTAACTGTGAGCTTTTGAGCCTAAACACTTAAATTCTTTGCTGTGTGATTATCCAGACATGTATTATCCCTTCAGAACTTGCACTAATTCTGACTTGCATCACTTGTAATTTATGCATACATTGAGGCAATTTTATTTGGTCGTTTGAGCCTTTCTATCTACCCTATAAAAATGTTATCCTTTACTAGCCCCTTTGAGCCTTGCCCCTTTATTTCGGTTACTAGCCACATCACAAAACACAAAACACAAAAAAAAAAAGACCCTGCTTCAATTACATCACCCTACTTGGAGTTAGGTAGAAAAGTTTTGTTTTGTATTGATCAAATTCTAAGTTTGGGGTTGCTCATGGGATAGCAACCTTTTAAGTTTGGGGTGATGATTCTCAAAAAAATAAAAAAAAAATAAAAAAAAAAGAACGATAAATAATATATTCTTGATTCTTTGTTCAATGTTTAAGAATCTCCATAATGAAAAGAAAAAAATGGTTGAATAAATTGGAAGTATATACCTAACTCCAAGCAGTAAAGCCTACTATCCCACTATCCCAAAATATCCTACCCTTACCTAAGCCCCATTACAACCCGAAAGTCCTCTAAAAATGTATGTATTTGCTGCATAGTGATGACTAACTAGAATTTTTTCAAGCCTATGGTAGCGTGATGCATGTTCTAGGATTTGAGTGATAAATTCATAACCCTTCTAAACACTTGAGAGAATTTTGGTGAGACTGTGTGAAGAGAGAGTTGAATTTGATAAATGAATGCCAATGTGTACAAATCCTGTTGTAAATTTTTAGCAACCATAGAGCATGATGGATGTTTGCAGTAGCTGAAACTGAAAATTGAGTTTGATGTGATTTGAGAAATTGAGTTTAAGGTTATTTTTAACTACACCAAACATGAAATTAATTGTTGCTTGGGGACAAGCAATAGATTAAGTTTGGGGTTGTGATAACTCTTCATCATATGCATAATTTTCCACTGTTTTAGTCTTATGTATCTTCAATCATCAGTTAAATTAAGGATTTATTTGATACATTCGGTTTATTTTTGTTCTTTGAATTTATTAATATATTATGCTTGTATTTCAGTGATTAAGTAGGAGTTTTTCGTAATTTTACATTGCGTTTTGTTTTTAAGTGCAGTGCTGAATTTTGGCGAAAAATCAACATGATACATGTGGAGTATTTCAGCCATATCTGGAGTTCTAGATGTCCAATTAGTGTCATTCCAAGTGCTAATGAAAGATAAGATCCATATCTACAACTTTCATGAAGACACCGGGACCAAATTCAGACGCGAAAGATGAGACAAATGCAAAATACGTCAGACAGCAGATGCTGTGCGCCTGGAGCGCGCCCTGCGCGCCTGGAGCGCATTTCACAGGTTTCAGCTCTGCCAACGCGCGCCTGGAGCGCGCCCTGCGCGCGTGACGCGCATCAGCAATCATAAAAACGCAATTTTTTGCTGTTTTTTGGATCTTTTTGGACTCTGGGGAACTTGGGAGACTTGTGCCCTAGCACAGAAACTCAAAGACAGCCGTTTCTAACGCTATTGAAGCAGTTTTATCAAGAATCATCCATGAATCATTCTTGTAATTCTTCTTTAATCCTTATCTTTTGTATCTCTGTTATGAGTAACTAAACCCTATTTGTTAGGGATGAGTGTAACCAGATGAAACCCTTATTTTTCTGATTTGATTTCTAGTTATATGAATGAGTTTATTGAATTGTTTTTCTCATCTCTGTGCTTAATGCTTTTTATTGCTTGATCAACATTAAAATGTTCTACGATTTGTATTTTGAAACGGAAGTGGACTTTACGAATGCTTGAGATGAGAAATTCATGAATTTGTAGTCTAGGGATAGATGCAGGTCATGAAACCAATTAAATTAGTTGCAAAGCAATAATTTACAAGAGAATTTCTATACGGTAATGCTTAATTCTAATCTTAAATCTACTAAGGAATTAGGGGTTACTTTGGAATTAAAGGTTCTGTCACTAAGACATTAGGGCAAGAATAATAAAGAGAATTCGGTAATAATTCAATAAAGGAATTCAGTAACTAGGATCAAATTAGACACCAAGGTTGGATTCGAAGTGAAACTCATCCCTAACATTTTTCTCATTATAAAAGATCAATTTTATTATTGTTGTTAATTTCAAACATTATTTCAATCAACTTGGGAACCTTTTTGTTCAATTTTAGTAATTAAATATAATTCAATAGTAAAACGCAATCCTTGAGTTCGACACTCGGTACTACCGTTTTATTATTACTTGCAACGGTTCAGTACACTTGCTGAAACGCTATCACTGAGCAAACTGACCGGAAAAGAAAAGGACTATCTCTGAAGGTTCAAGCTCATAAAACAAAATATGAACCAGAAACATGTACTGATGATTCTGATAGTGAAACTGATGAAGAACCTGAAATTGGAATGCTGGTCAGAAAGTTCAATAAGTTTTTGAAAAAGAAAGGAAACCAATCAAAGAAACCATCCAGTTCAAGGACAAAAAGCTTCAGCAAAAATGAGACAAATGATAGCAAAGTGATTACCTGCTATGAATGTGGAAAAATAGGCCACATAAAATCTGAATGTTTCCAACTGCAAAATAGAAACAAGTTTGTGAAAGCTAAAGGCAAGGATCAACAATCTTCAAAATCTAAAAGAGCCTACATAGCTTGGAATGACAATGATGAAGAATCTTCTGCATCTTCAGAAGAAGAAGAAGCAAACTTGTGTCTAATGGCTAAAACTCACTCAGATTCAAATTCAGATAGTGATGTAAGTACTACCTCTAATCCCTCTTATGAAGAATTGCATGATGCTTTCAATGAATTGCATGATGAACATGTTAAGGTAGTCAAACAATTAATTAGCACTAAGAAAATGTTAGAAAAATAGTGCAGGATGTATGAAGAAATTAAACAAGAACATAAGTTGCTTGAAGACAAGAATGAAATTTTAAAAAAGGAATCACATGATAAACACATTAGTTTTACTGAACTTGAAAGAAAGGTTGAATCACTACAATTTGACTTAGCAAAGTTTACTAGTGGTAAAAACAACCTAAATGTTCTTCTTGGCAACCAAAGGAATCATAATGAAAATTTTGGAATTGGTTATAGACCAAATGGGAATGCTCAAAAGAATCATAATAATAAATTTGGAATTGGCTATAGACCAAATAGGAATGCTCAAAAGAATAAAAACTTTGTTAGATCAAAGCAAATGCATAATGTTTTCATTAAACCAACTCAAAATGCATCCTCTGCTTTTTCATGCCATTTTTGTTGCAAAAAAGGACATATAGCTTTTAATGGTAAACTGAAAAAGCTTGCTAACAAGGGAAGGAAACAAATTTGGAGAGCAAAGAAACCTGTAATTGAAACTAACCCTCAAGGACCCAATCTAAATTGGGTACCTAAAACCATAATCTAAATTTTGTTTTGCAGGTATGCTTGACATTCCAGGTATATTTTACATCACATACTTGTATACTTGAGCACAAGGAAGATAATAGCATAAAATTGGTAGGTGAAAGGGTAAATAATATATACATGATTGATCTTGACTCTTTGCCTGTAAATAATGTTTGCTGTTTGTTATCTAAATCTGATGAAGATTGGTTGTGGCACAAGAGAATAGCTCACATACATATAGATCATCTTAACAAACTAGTTAGCAAACAATTAGTGCTAGGTCTCCCAAACAGGAAATTTACTAAGGACAAATTATGCGACTCTTGTGAGAAAAGTAAATTGGTCAAGTCCTTTTTCCCACCAATAAACTTAGTACAAACTAATAGAGTTCTACAATTAATTCACATGGATCTATTTGGTCCCTCTCAAGTAATAAGTTTTGGAGGAAATCTGTATGGCTATGTGTTAGTTGATGATTACTCTAGATATACATTGACTTATTTTCTGTCTCACAAAAGTGATGCTTTCTCAATCTTCAAAAAATTTGCAAATCAAGTTCAAAATGAGACGAATCAGAAATTAGTTTCCATTAAGAGTGATCATGGTGGAGAATTTCAAAATGAATCTTTTGACAATAATTGTGAACAAAATGGAATTCACCACATTTACTCAGCGCCAAGAACTCCACAACAGAATGGAGTTGTAGAAAGGAAAAATAGATCTCTAGAAGAACTTGCTAGAACAATGATCAATGACTCTAAGCTTCCAAAATACTTTTGAGCTGATGCAATAAACACAGCTACACAAGTAATAAATAGTGTTCTAATTAGGTCTATACTTAGAAATGTTAGAAATATGGCTATTTGTTAGACATATGTTCTCTCGTGTTTTGAAGTTCTTGACAAACATACAATCGTATAAATAAACCTAACAGTGGGAATTGAGAAAATTTCAGGAAAAATCCGTTCAATCCTACAAACTTGAAACATTGCATGGAACTCAAGAAATCAACAAAATCTTGAAGATCTACAAGCAAATCGATTAGTAAAATTGATTCTCCAAAAGGGTTGATTGTTATTACACTGTCTGGAATTAATCAATCGATTGGCACAATCGATCTGCACAACTTTATGAAAGTTCAAACATGCCATCAATCGACTTGGTAAATCGATTGATACACTTATCAGAAAATAAATTGTGCAAGTCAGAGAGCCAGTTTGCCACAAATCGATTTGGCAAATCGATTGTTTAATTCACTAAGACAAAACTGATAGTTTACATCGATTAGACAAATCGACTTAAACTCTTATTAAAAATGAAAATGTGCAAGTCAGTAGCTCACCTTGCAAACTAGTCGATTTGGCAAATCGATTATTCAATCATTTTCTTATGTTATGTTTTTGTCTACATCGATTGACCAAATCGAATGTGAATGTTCCAGAACCAAACCAATGCTATTAAATCGATTAGGCAAATCGACTTACCAAAATATATTTCAAAAAGAACTTGGTCTGGAACATCCATAATCGATTAGTTCAATCTACTTACTTACTTCTGTTATATTGAAGTTGGCATCAATCGACTTGGTAAATCGATTGCTTAAACCAACTTGTTGTAATGAGCTTCAGACTTAATCTTACAATCGGTTAGGCACATCGATTGGTGAAAATCATTGTATCTCTGGAACCAGTGAAATCGATTGACTAAAGCGATTTGCACAAAAAGTTTTAGAAACAGAGACGACTGTAATGGTTGAATCGATTACATACATCGACTGTTTTGATCTCGTTGTTTGAACAAAACATCCCAAGTCGATTATGCACATCGATTCAGACATTCACTTCCATCATAGTCTAGAGAACTCATTTAAAAGAATCGATTAGTTAAATCGATTATGTTGTGCAGTTTCAAGATTCAAGAAAAACAAGATTCACGAAATCGATTGCATAAATCGATTAGGGTGCTTTATAACTTTAATGAATGGATTGGCTAAATCGATTCATATGTTGTTTTTCCTGAAACTATATAAACTGCTTTGGTACTCTTATTTTCAAAAGAGAATAATACGAATATAGATTCATTGAACAATACAATAACTTTTGATAATTCATTTTCAGAGCTACAACACGTGAGATAACTTTTTCACAACCATTATCAATTGGATATCCTTTCTCAATCATGGACAATCAACTTGTAATCATTGAAGATTGGAAAAGACTAATTTGAGAAAGATTATTTTTGGAAGAAGCAAGATCAAGATATTTGTATATTTGATTTGCTTCATAGTTTGTGATACTCTTTTGTAACAAATTTCTTTGCGAAAATCCAGCTGCGACTGGTGGCGTTCTTCGGGGTTGAGGGCTATCAACAAGAAGACGCTTGACTGAATTCTTGGTCAAGTTTATGGGACTTAAACTTGGGAATTCAGGGAAGGGAAGATAGAACGAGTAGAATACTTTAAGATTGGTGCGAGGCACTGTGTGAAAATCTGTAAACTGATTCTAAGAAGGTTCTATTGGAAAGGCTAAGATCTTCTTGGATCTTAGGACTGGATGTAGGCTGTCAAGGGACAGCTGAACCAGGATAAAATTCGGTGCAATCTTTCCTATCCCTCTTCTTTAATTTTCAGCATTGTTTAATTGTTTGTTTTGCATGCTCCTTGAATAAATCTTGTATGTGATTTTAAGTTTCCGCTGTGCTTGTAAATTGTATGATTGGTGCATAATTAGAATCGGGAATTATGTCTAACTAGTTGGAGTTGATCTTAATTCTCTTGTGATTAATCAAAAAGAAGTCATAGTTTTCCAACAATTGGCATCTGAGCCTGACTTTTTTAGAGAAAAACTCATAAAAGAAAATGACTTCTTTGGATTTCCTAGGGGAAGGAGCATCTCTAACCAGACCCCCTGCCTTTAATGGTACAGCATACATGTACTTGAAAGAAAGAATGCTTATCTTTCTGGAAGCATGTGGGCTGGATATTTTAGATGCAGTGGAAAATGGTCCTTACATTCCTAAAATTGCAGGTATTGATGGATCATCATGCATTATCAAACCAAGAGCTGACTGGTCTGATGATGACAAAAAGAAAGTTGGTTACAATGCTAAAGCAAAGAATATCATAACATCAGCTTTAAGTGCAGAAGAATTCTTCAGAGTGTCAAACTGCAAGACTGCAAAGGAAATGTGGGACACTTTGCAAGAAACACATGAAGGTACTACAGATGTCAAACGGGCAAGAACAAATACACTTATGCACGAGTATGAACTTTTCTGCATGAAGAAAGATGAATCTATAAATGATCTACAAACTAGATTCACCCACATTATCAACAATCTACATGCCCTGGGAAAAATTGTGGATAATGAACAGCAGATAGGAAAAGTCATGAGGTGTTTGTCAAGAGAATGGCAACCCAAAATAACTGCCATTGTTGAGTCTAAAGATCTTGCCAACATGACTATAGCTACATTGTTTGGAAAACTGAGGGAGCATGAAATGGAACTACATAGACTCAATGAAGCTGAACTAGGTGACAGAAAACGAAAAGGGTTGTCATTGAAGGCTCAAACAAGTCAGTCCAAATCTGAACATGAGAGTAGCTCAGATGAATCTAGCAGTGAAGATGATGAGGAACCTGAACTTGGACTACTTGTCAAAAAGTTTAAGAAATTTCTGAAAAGAAAAGACAGTAAATTCAGAAAACAATCCAGCTCAAAGAACAATGACAGTAAAACAATCACATGTTACGAGTGTGGAAAAACTGGTCATATCAAGGCTGATTGTTACAAGCTGCAGAACAAGAACAGAAATTCCAAAACTAAAGGCAAGGAATCAGTCCGGAAAAACAGAAAAGCATATGTTGCATGGAATGACAATGAAGAATCCTCTACATCTTCAGAAACTGAAGAAGCTAATCTGTGTCTCATGGCTAACACGGATTCGGAATCAGAAAGCGAGGTAAATTCCCAATATAATCCTTCTTTTGATGAACTGCAAGATGCATTTAATGAATTGCATGATGAATATGTTAAATCTGTTAAGAAATTAATTAATACCAAGAAAATGCTTGAACAACAATGCATGTTGTATGATCAAATGAAAACTGATTATAGGAATATTGAGGACTTGTGTGAACAATTGAAAAAGGACTCGCATGATAAATCTGCCAAATGCATTGAACTTGAGAACTCTGTTGCATTATTAAAGTCTGATTTATTGAAACTTTCTAGTAGCAAAGATAAATTGAATGATATTCTTAGCAACCAGAGAAATGTCAACATAAAATCTGGACTTGGATATAAGAAGAATATGCATGCTAATCATAATAAAAATAAACATGGCATAGGATATGGTAATGTTAATCATAACCAAAAATTGGTGAAACCTAGCCACATGCATAATGCTTTTGTCAAACCAAAACAGTATGTCTCCTCTACTGTCACTTGTCACTTTTGTTGTAGAAAAGGACATTTTGTCTACAACTGCAAATTAAAAAGACTTGCAAATAGAGGATACAAACAGATTTGGAGAATTAAGACAAAAGATGGTAAAACTGACCCCCCAGGACCCAATGTGAATTGGGGACCTAAATTCATTTTCTAATTGTATTGCAGGTATGCTTGAGATCCACTAAACACCAATGGTATCTTGATAGTGGATGCTCAAAGCACATGACAGGGGACAAGTCAATGTTTCTGTCCCTGAATTTAAAAGAAGATGGATTTGTAAAATATGGAGATAACAATAAAGGCAAGATATGCGGTGAAGGTAACATCGGAAACGAATCAACTGTCATAATTAAAAATGTCTTATATGTGGAAGGGCTGAAACATAATCTTCTAAGTATAAGTCAGCTATGTGACAATGGATTTCAAGTAAGCTTTTCACCACTTTCTTGCATAATTGAGAACAAGCATGATAAAAGCATGAAATTAGTAGGTGATAGAATTAATAACATTTACATGCTGGACTTGAATACTATGCCTGCTGATTCTACTTGTTGCTTACTATCTAATGCTGATGAAACTTGGTTATGGCATAAACGCATTGCACACATTCATGTAGACCATTTAAATAGACTTGTTAGCAAGCAGCTAGTCACAGGCCTTCCCAATAGAAAGTTTTCTAAAGATAGGCTGTGTGATTCTTGTGTGAAGAGTAAGCTTGTCAAGTCTACTTTTCCCCCAGTTGATATGGTCAAAACCAATAGGGTTTTGCAACTTATCCACATGGATTTGTTTGGACCATCTCAGATTAGAAGCTTTGGTGGCAACCTGTATGGATTTGTGTTAATTGATGACTATTCTAGATTTACTTGGACTTATTTTCTAACTCATAAAAGTGACACATTTTCTGTTTTCAAAAAGTTTGCAAACTTGGTTCAAAATGAAACAAGTCAGAAAATTATTTCTATCAAAAGTGATCATGGAGGTGAATTCCAAAATGATTCTTTTGACAAGTTTTGTGAAGAAAATGGCATTCAACATATGTATTCTGCCCCTAGAACACCACAGCAAAATGGTGTTGTAGAGAGGAAGAATAGGTCCCTAGAGGAGTTAGCTAGGACCAAGTTGAAAGATTCAAATACTCCCAAGTATTTCTGGGCTGATGCAATTAACACTGCCACACATGTTGTCAACAGGGTTTTGATTAGGCCTATACTTAAGAAAACTCCTTATGAGTTGTTCAAGGGTAGAAAGCCTAATATTGCTTACTTTAGAGTGCTTGGTTGCAAGTGCTTTGTCTTGAATAATGGTAAAGAACACCTAGGCAAGTTTGATCCCAAGGCAGATGAGGGTATCTTTCTAGGTTATTCCCAAACTAGCAAAGCCTATAGAATCTATAACAAGAGGACAAAAACAATAGAAGAAACTGTTCATGTGAAATTTGATGAAACTTTTAAAGAAAACTTGAACAACACTCCTTCTATTGTTAATGCCCCCTTAGATGAAGTTATAGATTTTGACCCTTTAGAACCCAAAGAACCTGTACCTCCAGCAAACAGTGAGTGTGTTGAACCTATTAGAATAGATGAGTTACCTAAGGAGTGGAAGTTCAATAGAAACCATCCCATAGATAACATCATAGGTGACATCTCCAAAGGGGTAGCTACAAGAAGGAACCTTGGACACTTTTGTAACCTAGCAGCCTTTGTATCTCAGATTGAGCCTAAGACCATTAAGGAAGCCTTGCTAGATAGTGAGTGGATACTTGCTATGCAAGAGGAGTTGAACCAGTTTGAGAGAAACCAAGTGTGGCAGCTAGTACCTAAACCAGAAAATAAGCACATCATAGGAACTAGGTGGGTTTTTAGAAACAAACTAGATGAGAATGGTGTGATCACAAGGAACAAAGCTAGACTAGTAGCCAAGGGTTATAGTCAGGAAGAAGGGATAGACTTCGATGAAACCTACGCCCCTGTAGCTAGGTTAGAGGCTATTAGGATTCTTTTGGCTTATGCTAGTATTATGGACTTTAAGCTATTTCAAATGGACGTTAAAAGTGCTTTTTTGAATGGTGAAATCCATGAGGAGGTATATGTTAGTCAAACACCTGGATTTGAGAATCTAGATTTTCCTAACCATGTGTTTAAACTAACAAAAGCCCTCTATGGATTGAAACAAGCCCCTAGAGCTTGGTATGAAAAACTGAGCAACTTCCTCATTAATCAAAACTTTTTAAGAGGCAAAGTTGACAAAACTCTTTTCATTCAAACTAATGGCAAAGATATCTTGCTGGTCCAAGTTTATGTGGATGACATAATCTTTGGATCAACAAATGACCAGTTGTGCAAAAATTTTGAAAATTTGATGAAAGGTCAATTTTAAATGTCTATGATGGGTGAACTGTCATACTTTTTGGGATTTCAAATTAACCAATCTAAGCAAGGTATCTTTATTAGCCAAACAAAGTATTGTAATGACTTAATAAAGAAATTTTCATTTGATAGCTTCAAGCCCATAGATACTCCTATGAGTCAAGGAAACCTTTTAGATAGAGATGACCTAGGTAAACCAGTGGATGTTTCAAGGTATAGAGGCATGATAGGATCATTGTTATATCTCACAGCAAGCAGGCCTGACATTATGTTCAGTGTTTGCATGTGTGCGAGGTATCAATCTAATCCTAAAGAGTCTCACCTTAGTGCGGTTAAGAGGATTTTCCGGTATTTAGTTGGGACTAGGAGCCTTGGGTTGTGGTATCCAAAGGGATCAACTTGTTCTTTGGTAGGTTACTCGGATTCAGACTTTGCAGGTTGCAAATTGGATAGGAAAAGTACCTCTGGTACTTGTCATTTGCTAGGTAATTCACTTGTGTCTTGGTTCAGCAAGAAACAAACCAGTATTGCCTTGTCAACAGCTGAAGCTGAATACATTGCAGCTCGTAGTTGCTGTGCTCAGATCATGTGGATGAAGCAGCATTTGTTAGATTTCGGCGTGGACTTAGGAACTGTTCCCATCTTGTGCGACAACACAAGTGCGATCAGCATCACTAAGAATCCAGTTATGCATTCCAGGACCAAGCACATTGAGATTCGTCATCACTTCATCCGAGATCAGTTTCAAAGTGGCAACATCAAGTTAGAATATGTCAACACAACTGAGCAGTTAGCAGACATATTCACCAAAGCCTTGCCAAAGGAAAGCTTCCATCACATAAGGATGAAACTAGGCATAATAGATCCTAATCAGATCTGAGTTATGTGTCTAATCGACTGGAACAATCGATTATCCTGTGGTTACACAGGAAAATGTTTTTACAAAATCGATTGCACTAGTCGACTTGACCCATAATATGTCTATTTTTCTTAAGTTTATGACTCGAAGTCGATTTGGAAAAGCGATTGTGTTATGTATGGTTGGAAACTTCATTCAAAATAATCGATTTGGACAATCGATGCTCTTGCAACTCAGTCTCTGGACTGAGAGGAAAAGTTTCTGAACAAGCTCGAAATCGATTTGGGAAATCGATTGTCAGAATTGGTTTGAATTTCTTTTTAAAAGGATCGATTTGGGTAATCGATGCTGTGAAAAGTGAGCTTCTGGTATGATTTGTAAGTTTTCTAAGCTAAGTCGAAATCGACGTGGGTAATCGATTTGTGGTCAACCTGATCAGTTCTTCACTCAAAGGAATCGATGTGGGAAATCGATGCTGAGATGAAGCTCTACCTGAACTGTCATTTGAAGCTTCTGGACTGATACGAAATCGATTCGGGAAATCGATTAAGTAATTGTGGACATCGATTTGAGTAATCGACTGACATTATTACCGTTACAGAGTTTTTTTACTAGCCGTTATGTGTCTTTTGATCTTCTCCAGCAACGGTAACTAAATCGATTGGGGAAATCGATGTACATACCCAGCAGTATAAAATGAATAGTTTCAATCGAACCACAACATCGATTCATCTCTTTTCCAACTCTCGAACCTCTGCAATCTCAGTTTTCTCTTCTTGTTCTGATCTACTCAACCTTCCTCTTTTCCCTCTCTACGTCAGATTAATCCTAAATCTCTAAAAATGGCAAGAGTTAAGCGCACATCACCATCTACACCCTCCACTTCATCTTCTTCAAGTACACCATCACCACCTCCAACTCTTTCAAAACGGGTTTCCATTCCAACACACAAGACAAAGGTAAAAGTATTGCTATAGACCAAGGGAAATCGAAGAAAAGGAAGGACCCTCCAACTGAAAAGTTGTTGGCTGATGCAATGAAGGAGGTAATCCAGAAGAAGAAGAAGAAGGTTACTTCTTCAACTCCACAGAAGAAGTCTACACCCCAGAATAAAGCAACTCCTACACCAAAGGCCACTCAAAGCAAGTCAACTGAGGAATTCAAACTTCCTCAAGCGTTCATCAAGCGCAAGATTCATGAAGCAAGAGTTCTGGACTTCCAGTACTTCGACAGTGATGGTTTTACCTTTCAAAACCATCTCAGATTTCATGGTTTGGAAGATTTTCTATCCTGTTCTCTCGATGCTTATCCAAACCTGATTCGGGCATTTTACTCCACGTTCAAAATGACGGATTCTGGTTTCAAAGCAACGGTGAAAGGCAAGAAAATTTCCATGACATACGAGGAGTTCTCGAATCTGTCGGGACTTCAGTACCATGGGAACTCTGTCGATGGCAGCACCGAAGCTGACGCTGCTGATGACGGCTGGGAAGAGACTCTGGAGAGGCAACAAGTCGTGCAGGACCTGATGGTTGAAGGCTTTGTGGAATCCGTTTCACTTCCTATCGGCCAGATGAAGGTTCAACATCGTATGCTAATGTATGCTCTCACCCGGATGCTCGTCCCACTCTCCGGCAATCATGCAGTTGTCCAAAGGTTGGACATAGTGTTGATGTGGGGTCTATGCAAGGAGCTCAAGATGATCTGGGCATGGATTGTGCTTCGCCACATGCAGGAAGCAGCACAAAGCAAGCTGGTGCTTCCGTATCCACAGCTAATCACTAAGATTCTCACCCACTTCAAGGTCTCTCTAAAGGGTGAAGACGTGTCCAAAACCACTCTGACATTTGGCGAATCCATTGTGAACCAAATGCAGCTACGTAAGCTGAATGCAATCTGGAGTAGACCTCAAGCTACTGCTGAACCAACCCAGCAAAGTGTTGAACCACCTGCTGCTGAGCCTGTTTCAGCTGGGTCTGAGGTCCTCTCTAAACTCCTTGAGTTTATGGCAGCTCAGGCGACTCACAACTCCAAAATGGAGGAGCTAAATGTAAGGATGGATGCTGAAATTCAGGAGATCCAAGCCAACCAGAATCAGATGGCACAGGACATAGCAGCAATTCAGGAACATCTGGGCATTAAGTTGTCCTTCAGCGATGTTGCTGAAATTGGAAGGCAAGCAGCTGAAGAGCATACTCCTACTCATGTAGAGGTTGCTGTGACTCATGTTGAGGAGACACCTGCTGAGGGTAATACAGCGGTCTCAACCTCATCCCCTGCTAATAATGAGGATCAGCCAACCATAGATGTTTAGGACCTTAGTTTCTTTTTTGGTGTTTGTTTATCTATGTTGCCTTTCTGTGTAATTTTGTTTTTTGTTGGTTGTACTCTGTTGAAAAATGAATATAAGTGTTTTTGAAGTTAATTGCTTGTGTTAATCGCTGCATTGCATCTCATTTCATTTCATCTTCATGACTACAAATGCGTGCCATACTATGTTTGATTCTGTTTATTGCACTGATAAAAGTTTCTTCTGGTTATAATCATAATGAACACTTGTTACTAATCCTTTACGTTTTTCAAAAATTCTTTTGCTACCATCTCAGGGGGAGCAAAATTGTGTTTTTTTTTCTCCTTTTTGACTTATTTAACAAAAGGGGAGAGAAGTTTTTATAATTGTTTTTATAACTGTTTTTATAACTTGATTATTATAAATTGATTAGTACTTGGGTATACATACTCAGGGGGAGCTAGACTATTTTATTTCAGCATATTCCCTTGAAATGTTTCTCAAGTGTATAAAAATTGCATGTTTGTCAATTAAATCAAAAAGGGGGAGATTGTTAGAAATATGGCTAATTGTTAGACATATGTTCTCTCGTGTTTTGAAGTTCTTGACAAACATACAATCGTATAAATAAACCTAACAGTGTGAATTGAGAAAATTTCAGGAAAAATCCGTTCAATCCTACAAACTTGAAACATTGCTTGGAACTCAAGAAATCAACAAAACCTTGAAGATCTACAAGCAAATCGATTAGTAAAATCGATTCTGCAAAAGGGTTGATTGTTATTACACAGTCTGGAATTAATCAATCGATTGGCACAATCGATCTGCACAACTTTATGAAAGTTCAAACATGCCATCAATCGACTTGGTAAATCGATTGATACACTTATCAGAAAATAAATTGTGCAAGTCAGAGAGCCAGTTTGCCACAAATCGATTTGGCAAATCGATTGTTTAATTCACTAAGACAGAACTGATAGTTTACATCGATTAGACAAATCGACTTAAACTCTTATTAAAAATGAAAATGTGCAAGTCAGTAGCTCACCTTGCAAACTAGTCGATTTGGCAAATCGATTATTCAATCATTTTCTTATGTTATGTTTTTGTCTACATCGATTGACCAAATCGAATGTGAATGTTCCAGAACCAAACCAATGCTAATAAATCGATTAGGCAAATCGACTTACCAAAATATATTTCAAAAAGAACTTGGTCTGGAACATCCATAATCGATTAGTTCAATCTACTTACTTACTTCTGTTATATTGAAGTTGGCATCAATCGACTTGGTAAATCGATTGCTTAAACCAACTTGTTGTAATGAGCTTCAGACTTAATCTTACAATCGGTTAGGCACATCGATTGGTGAAAATCACTGTATCTCTGGAACCAGTGAAATCGATTGACTAAAGCGATTTGCACAAAAAGTTTTAGAAACAGAGACGACTGTAATGGTTGAATCGATTACATACATCGACTGTTTTGATCTCGTTGTTTGAACAAAACATCCCAAGTCGATTATGCACATCGATTCAGACATTCACTTCCATCATAGTCTGGAGAACTCATTTAAAAGAATCGATTAGTTAAATCGATTATGTTGTGCAGTTTCAAGATTCAAGAAAAACAAGATTCACGAAATCGATTGCATAAATCGATTAGGGTGCTTTATAACTATAATGAATGGATTGGCTAAATCGATTCATATGTTGTTTTTCCTGAAACTATATAAACTGCTTTGGTACTCTTATTTTCAAAAGAGAATAATACGAATATAGATTCATTGAACAATACAATAACTTTTGATAATTCATTTTCAGAGCTACAACACGTGAGATAACTTTTTCTCAACCATTATCAATTGGATATCCTTTCTCAATCATGGACAATCAACTTGTAATCATTGAAGATTGGAAAAGACTAATTTGAGAAAGACTATTTTTGGAAGAAGCAAGATCAAGATATTTGTATATTTGATTTGCTTCATAGTTTGTGATACTCTTTTGTAACAAATTTCTTTGCGAAAATCCAGCTGCGACTGGTGGCGTTCTTCGGGGTTGAGGGCTGTCAACAAGAAGACGCTTGACTGAATTCTTGGTCAAGTTTATGGGACTTAAACTTGGGAATTCAAGGAAGGGAAGATAGAACGAGTAGAATAGTTTAAGATTGGTGCGAGGCACTGTGTGAAAATCTGTAAACTGATTCTAAGAAGGTTCTATTGGAAAGGCTAAGATCTTCTTGGATCTTAGGACTGGATGTAGGTTGTCAAGGGACAGCTGAACCAGGATAAAATTCGGTGCAATCTTTCCTATCCCTCTTCTTTAATTTTCAGCATTGTTTAATTGTTTGTTTTGCATGCTCCTTGAATAAATCTTGTATGTGATTTTAAGTTTCCGCTGTGCTTGTAAATTGTATGATTGGTGCATAATTAGAATCGGGAATTATGTCTAACTAGTTGGAGTTGATCTTAATTCTCTTGTGATTAATCAAAAAGAAGTCATAGTTTTCCAACAAGAAAAACACCCTATGAAATATACAAAGGTAGAAAACCAAACATTGCCTATTTTAGAGTCTTTGGATGCAAGTGTTTTGTACTGAATAATGGAAAAGAGCATCTAGGGAAATTTGACTCTAAGGTAGATGAGGGAATTTTTCTAGGATATTCACAAACTAGTAAGGCCTATAGGATCTACAATAAAGGAACTAAGGCTATAGAGGAATCTGTTCATGTAAAATTTGATGAAATGTTTACTAAAAACTTGAACAATACCCCTCTTATAGTTGGTGATTCCCTTGATGAAATTGTAGAATCAGATCCAAAAGAACCAAATGAAACATCACCTCCAACTAACATTAATTATATAGAACCTATAAGGGAAGATGACTTACCTAAGGAATGGAAATTTAACAAAAACCATCCCATTGACAACATCATAGGAGAAATTTCAAAAGGGGTTGCAACTAGAAAATCTCTTAGACACTTCTGTAATTTCACAGCCTTTGTTTCTCAAGTAGAACCTAAAAATATAAAAGAAGCACTCTTGACAATGATAGGATAATTGCCATGCAAGAAGAACTTAATCAATTAGAGAGAAACAAAGTATGGATCTTAGTTCCTAAACCAGAAAACAAACATATTATTGGAACTAGATGGGTGTTTAGGAATAAAATGAATGAGAATGGAGTAATCACTAGAAATAAGGCTAGACTAGTTGCTAAAGGTTACAACCAGGAGGAGGGTATTGACTATGATGAAACTTATGCGCCTGTAGCTAGATTAGAAGCAATTAGGATGATACTTGCTTATGCTTGTATCATGGATTTTAAATTGTATCAAATGGATGTAAAGAGTGCTTTTCTGAATGGAGATATCCAAGAGGAGGTTTATGTTAGTCAAACTCCAGGATTTGAGGATCCTGCTTTTCCAAACCATGTTTATAAACTAACAAAAGCTCTCTATGGATTGAAACAAGCTCCAAGAGCTTGATATGAAAAACTCAGCAATTTCCTCATACAGCAAAATTTTTTAAGAGGAAATGTTGATAAAACACTCTTTATAAAGAAAAAGGGAAAAGACATTCTGGTTGTCCAAATTTATGTCGATGACATAATTTTTGGATCCACAAACAGTAAGCTTTGCAAAGAATTTGAAAATATGATGAAAGGAAGATTTGAAATGTCCATGATGGGGGAATTAACCTTCTTCTTAGGATTTCAAATCAATCAAAGCAAGAATGGTATTTTCCTAAGTCAAACCAAATATTGTAATGATCTTTTAAAGAAGTTTGGCTTTGATAAATTTAAATCCATTGATACACCCATGAGTCAAGCTTGTCATTTAGAAAAAGATGAAAAAGGAAAATTTGTAGATGTGATCAAGTTTAGAGGAATGATAGGATCTTTATTATATCTTACAGCTAGTAGACCTAATATTATGTTTATTGTCTGCATGTGTGCAAGATATCAAGCTAATCCTAAGGAATCCCATCTTAGTGCAGTCAAAAGAATTTTTAGATATCTAATAGAAACCAAAAATCTAGGGTTATGGTATCCTAAAGGATCAACTTGCACTCTTGTTGGCTATTCTGATTCTGATTTTGTTGGTTGCAAATTAGACAGAAAAAGTACATCTGATACTTGCCATCTATTAGGGAACTCACTTGTATCTTGGCATAGCAAGAAACAAAATAGTGTTGCACTTTCAACAGCTGAAGCTGAATATGTAGCTGCTGGAAGTTGTTGTGCACAAGTATTATGGATGAAACAACACCTTTCTGAGTTGGGTGTTGATCTTGGAACTGTGCCTATAATGTGTGACAACACTAGTGCCATAAATATCACAAAGAATCCTGTTATGCACTCAAGAACAAAGCATATAGAGATTAGACATCATTTCATTAGGGATCAATACCAAAATGGTAATATCATGCTTGAATATATTAATACTTCTGATCAATTAGCTGATATGTTTACCAAAGCTCTACCCAAAGAAAGTTTCTTCTATATTAGAATGAAACTTGGTATAATAGATCAAAATGAAATTTGATCCCTGTGAAAAATCGATTGAGACATCGATGTTTCCTCTAAACTGACTAACTTGCAATTGATAAATCGATTGGTAAATCGATTATCCTGTGTCAACATTCAAATCAGCATTACAAAATCGAATTCATAATCGATTTATGCTTACACAGTGTCTCAGTTGTCAAAATATAAAACACGATAATCGATTTCATAATCGATTTAGTTATCTGTAGTAGCAATAGATGTTGAAGTATACATCAATCCAATTGATAGGTGAATCGATTGAAGCTTTGGAAAATCATTTTAAAGAATCGATTTCATAATCGATTATTTCCCTAGAAATCCAAAGATTTGAGAAATTTTCCAAACTCAAACCCGAGCATCGATTTGGTAATCGATTTTATCAATTTATCAAACCTGCAAGCCAACTAAGTCGATTTGGAAGTCGATGCTGTTATGAGAAGCTTTTCTGAACTGATATGGAAATCGATTTGGACATCGATTTATCCATTGAACACTTACTTAAGGAAATCGATTTGGAAATCGATTTGAAAAATGACTGTTGCAAAAAAAATCCTAGCCGTTGGAGGCAACTATAACTGGAACCTTTCATTTCCCTCCAGTAACAGTAACAAAATCAATTTGGCAATCGAAGTGTCTTGTGCAAAGGCTTAATAACATCGATTTAGAAATCAATTCTGAACAGTACTACTTAAAACCCTAAATCGATTTCTCAACTCATTTTTCCTTAATTTCTAAAACTTCTCAAACTTCTTTGTGATTTCTCTGTGCTTTTAACATCTCTCAACCTCTTTCTAAACTCGATTTCTCTGATTCCTTGAAACATCTCAAACTTGCTAAATTTTGCAAATGGCTAGAGTGAAACAAACAGCTAAGAAATCACCATCCTCTTCATCAACCTCTAGTGAAGAAGAAGAAGAAGAAGAAGAAGAAGAAGTGAGAAAAGCCTAAGAAGAAGAAGAAGTGAGAAAAGCCTCAGAAGAAGAAGAAGAAGAAGAAGAAGTGAGAAAAGCCTCAGATACAGAGAGCTTTTGGTGTGCTTTTCCAACTGAGAGTGAGAAAAGCCTCAGATACAGAGAGCTTTTGGTGTGCTTTTCCAACTGAGGTGAACTCTCTATTTATAGAGGAGTTCAGCAACTGGATCTGAGAAAAACGGGGGATCCATCATGCACGAAGTCCATTAGCTGATCACTAGAAGAGTGCCTCAGAAACAGGAAACGTGATTGACCAAGGGTTTTTGACCTGGCAATAGCTGACACGCAGGAAAGACCAGGCAATAGGGTTTTGACCGGGAAAAACATAAGCTTAGTCAAATTAGGATTTTGACTGGACAAATAACAGAAGATTAGTCTGTTCAGGGTTTTGACTAGATCAGAATATTGATGTTGACTCAATGGAAGGCAGTTTCGTAATTAAAGCACCAACTTTTGACAAAACGCTAGCATATATTTAATTAAAATAAATAATTAATTTTCATATGTTTAAAAATTAATACACCACAGAGCCAAGCCAAACCGAGCCGAACCGAACCGGGTCGGGCGGCGCGCGTGTGTGGTGGTCCATTTGCTTGCGTTCTCCCTCCTTCACAAAATTGCGGTGCCCCTTGGGGCCCAACAAATGTGTCTCTTGACTTGAACCTTTGCGTAGCAAGTAAGATTCAGATTCAACAAGAGTGACTCGTAGTCTTGAACTCTATCTCTGACATCAAACCCACACATAACCTTTTCATTGGGTGTATTCTCAAAAGCTCGTGCATTTAGGGCCATGCACGCGTATCCCAGTGTAGTGAACGCTCTAGGAATTCTGCCTTAAAATTCCATAGGAAGCGGCCCCCACTTCCACATTCACATAAGTGAGTCTATCAAGAGTACTCCTATAGCTAAGTACTTCACTCCACATAGAGTATAGATCTTATTAAGAGTTTCTTTTATCTCATCTTTTCATCGCTTCAGGATTCATGCTTCCTTCATGTATTATGTAGCATGTTCATCTCATATCACTATGACTTGTTATTACCCATTGAACCTAATTCTTGGGATCTCCAGTCTTTTAGGTCGGGTTACCATCATAGGTGACTCATCAATCTATAGGCAATAGTCCCATCCTTTTGGATGTATTTAGGACTTTCTCTCTAGATAATCCTTTCGTCAAAGGAGCTGCTAAATTCTCATCAGTGCGTACATGATCCACTATAACAGCTCCTTTAGAAAGTAATTCTCTAACTACGTTGTGCTTACGACGAATTTGTCTTCTTTTACCGTTGTAATAACGATTCTCAATTTTTGCAATAGTTGCGGTACTATCACAGTGGATCAACACAGCTGGCAAATGTTTTTCCCACAAAGGGATCTCTGCTAGCATGCATCTCAACCAGCTTGCTTCTTCACTAGTTGTAGCTAGTGCTATCATTTCAGATTCCATAGTGGACTGAGCCAATATAGTTTGTTTCTTTGATTTCCATGACACAGCTCCACCTGCTATGTTGAAAACATAGCCACTGGTTGCTTTGGAGTCATCTGATAGGGTGTTCCAATCAGCATCGCTGTATCCTTCAAGGACGGCAGGAAATCATTGATAGTGTAATCCGAGACTCATGGTCCTTTTAACATATCTCATGACTCTTTCAATAGCGTGTCAATGCTCCATACTAGGTCTGCTAGTAAACCTGCACAACAATCCAACGACATATGCTATGTCGGGTCTAGTGCAATCAGTGGCATACCTGAGGCTGCCAATGATGCTTGCATATTCAGTTTGTCTAACACCTTCACCAGAGTTCATGAAAAGTTTCACACTTGGATCATATGGTGTGCAAGCAGGTTTGCAGTCAAAGTAATTATATTTCTTTAGGATCTTTTCAATGTAGTGAGATTGATCCAAAGAAATTCCATTTTCTGACCTAGTAATCTTAATTCCAAGGATTACACTTGCTTCTCCTAGGTCTTTCATATCAAAGTTGTTACTCAACAATGATTTCACTTTATTTATAGCATGAATGTTAGATCCAAATATGAGTAAGTCGTCTACATAGAGACATATGATAGTGCAAATGTTATTTTCAAATTTGTAATAAATGCATTTGTCACTTTCATTCACTATAAACTCATTCATCATGATTAAGTTATCAAATTTTTCATGCCATTGCTTAGGAGCTTGTTTAAGACCATACAAAGATTTATCTAACTTACAGACCTTGTTTTCTTGTCTATGAATTACAAAACCTTCAAGTTGTTCCATATAAATTTCTTCTTCCAAGTCACCATTTAAAAATGTTGTTTTAACATCCATCTGGTGTATCACCAGGTTATGAATAGCCGCAAGTGATATTAGCACCCTAATGGATGTTAGTCTAGTGACTGGTGAAAAAGTGTCGAAGAAATCTATATTTTCTCTTTGTCTAAACCCATGGGCTACAAGGCGTGCCTTGTATTTTTCAATTGATCCATCAGGTTTTAGTTTCTTTTTCAAAATCCATTTACAACCTATAGGTTTGCAACCAGGAGGCAAGTCTACTAAGTGTCAGGTCTTGTTAGACTCTTGAGAATCCATTTCATCGTTTATAGCCTCTTGCCATAGATCTGCATCCAAAGAAGACAAAGCTTCTTTAAGATTTGTAGGATCCTCTTCTAAATTATAGGCCATATAATCTGGTCCATAATTTTTAGCAACTCTTATTCTCTTACTCCTTCGAGTTTCTGCTTCGTCTGGTTTGTTGCTTTTAGTGTTCCTTAACACCGGGACTTGAGTAGGTTCGCTGCCCCCACTATTTCTCGATTTAAAATGGAATTTATTTTCGTAGAAGTCAACATCATTTGACTCTATGATCACTTTCGCATTTAGGTCATAAAACCTATACGCTTTACTATTTACAACATATCCTATGAAGACACATTCATATGCTCTGCTTGTGAGTTTAATTCGCTTGGGATCGGGGATTCTGACATAGACCAGACAACCCCATGTTTGAAGTTAAGACAAGTTGAGTTGTCTTTTCTTCATTATCTCATAAGGAGATGTTTTGCTTTTAGATTTTGGAACTCTATTCAAAACATACCAAACAGTCAAAATAATTTTCCCCCACCAGTGAGATGCAGCACCAGAATTAAGCATAATAGCAACAACTAATTCAGTAAGAGTCATATTCTTTCTTTCAGTTTTACCATTCATTTCAGGTGAATACGGTGCGGTAGTTTCATGTATAATTCCATGGGTTTTGTAAAAATCAATAAACAAACTAGAATCATACTTTGTTCCTCTATCACTACGAAACTTCTTAATCTTTTTATTGAATTGATTTTCAATTTCATTCACAAAGATCTTAAACATGTCAAGCGCTTCACTTTTATTTTTCATCAGATATACAAAAGTAAAATCAGGGAAGTCGTCAATAAAATTTATGAAATAACGTTTTCCATTTCTAGTTTGTGTTCCATCAAGTTCACATATATCATAATGTATTAATTCTAGGGGTTCAGATTCTCTAATTACTGATTTATGTGATTTCTTTGTTATCTTAGCTTGACTACAAAAATCACATTTTTCAAAATCCTTTGGGATTAAACCTAAATTACTTAAGTTTGAAATCACATTTTTGTTCATATGACAGAGTCTAGCATTCAATTTAAACATGCCATTAGTGGCGTACCCTTTTCCTACAAAAATACTATTTTTAGAAATGGTGTACAAATCTGTCCCTATAGATTGAGTGAACCCTGCCTTATTGAGAAGAAACCCCGAAATCAGATTCTTCCTTATTTTTGGAGTGTGCATGACATCCTTCAGAATTAAAGTTTTTCCCGATGTGAATGTTAGTTCCACATCTCCAATACCAGCAACATTAGTGGTGTGAGAATCTCCCAACAGCACTTTCTTATCTTCAGCATCAGTGTATGTTTTAAACATAGCACAATCATGACAGACATGGCGAGAGGCGCCAGTGTCTATCCACCACCCATCTGATCCACCTACAAGGTCGATCTCAGTTATCATAGCAACGAATTGCTCTTTTGTCAAGTTAGCCTGATTTGCAGGGTCTGGTTTGTTCCTGCACTTGCGTGCCATATGACCCTCTTTCCCACAGTTGAAGCAGGTAAACGGGAGAAGGCCATTTCTAGGATGTGGTTGTTGTCTGGCATTTGGGACCATTGGAGGATTCCCATTCTTGTTTCTTTTCTTAGAGGAGCGATTCTGAATCTTTAGTTGTTTGCCAGTTGGCTTCAGAACTGCTCCGATGAATTTCTTTTTCTTGTTATTTGTCACAAGAAGAACTTCATCTTTCTGGTCTTGCTTTCGAGATTCCTCCTCAATTCTAAGGCGAGTTATCAAGCTTTCTAGAGAAAATTCTTTGGTTTTGTGCTTGAGAGAATTTTTAAAATCTTTCCAAGCAGGGGGCAGTTTGTCAATAATAACAGCAATTTGAAACTGTTCATTTAGGGGCATACCTTCAGAGAGTATCTCGTGAGCTATTTTTTGGATTTCGTGAGACTGAGCTTCCACTGATCTGTCATCTATCATCTGATATTTAAGGTAGCGGTTTACAACATACTTTTTAGCTCCAGCTTCCTCAATATCATATTTCTTCTTTAGTGCATCCCAAACTTGTCGAGCAGTATTGCTGTCTGAACTGTAATAATCATACAGATCATCAGCAAGTCCATTAAGATAATAATTCTTACATAAGTAATCATTATGTTCCCATCGGGTTAATTCAGCAGCTATTCTATCCTGTTTTGGTTATTCAACATCTGCTTCTGGAACAACAGGGATATCATCCTTCAGAACGCATGCAACTTTTTTGTGGTTAGAAAAAATAACATCTTTTGTTGACATCGTTTGAAGTGACTGCCATCAAACCAAAACGGTTTGTTGAAGTCAGAAGCAGAGGAACCTGGCCCAATAATTTCGTCGGCAGACATGGCAGTTCGAAAACGTCTTAAAATTGTTGTTTCTGAAAAATACTTTTGAAAAATAACAATGCCACCGATGAAAATTATTGGGTTGAGTCGCGGACTAGGTCGCTCTCTTTAAGACTTTTCGAGGCACTGCCCAAATTATGGAAGGCAGACTATCAACCACGAAGTCCCCAGGATAAAACAGCTCAGATACTCTGTATCGGAGTTCTACTGCACTGTAGAAAACCATTCTAGAATTACACCCTCTGTATGGCAGTCGTATGACTGACACTCGTAATATAGCACTAAGGCTACTCGTAAGAAAATAGAAGAAGAAGAAGAAGAAGAAGAAGAAGAAGAAGAAGAAGAAGAAGAAAGAAAGGGGAGAAGTGAGAAAAGCCTCAGATATAGAGAGCTTTTGGTGTGCTTTACCAACTGAGGTGAACTCTCTATTTATAGAGGAGCCATCATGCATGAAGTCCATCAGCTAATCACTAGAAGAGTGCCTCAGAAATAGGAAACGTGATTGACCAAGAGTTTTTGACCGGGCAATAGCTGACACGCAGGAAAGACCAGGCAATAGGGTTTTGACCGGGCAAAACAGAAGCTTAGTCAAATTAGGGTTTTGACTGGGCAAATAAAAGAAGATTAGTCTGTTTAGGGTTTTAACTGGATCAAAATATTGATGTTGACTCGGTGGAGGGCAGTTTCGTAATTAACGCACCAAGCCCAATTGCCGAGTCGGGCCGGGCCGAACCGAACCCGGTCGAGCCGAGCCGGCCGGAAGGGCAGCTGCGGCGCGCGCGCGCGTGTGGTGGTCCATTTGCTTGCGTTCTCCCTCCTTCACAAAATTGTGGTGCCCCTTGGGGACCAACCCAAGTGTGATACCTCCACCTTATAAATGCTATTAATGAGTGTATTCCCTCCAATGTGGGACTTCTCATTTTTTCAATTCACAACATTAAATGCCATCATCAATTCCATTTATCTTTCATCATTTCCAACACTAACAATACTTAATTAACTCACAAATGAATTAAAACTAATTCATCTAACTATTTTTTATTTTCTAATAGATTTGTATTTTGAGTGGATTAAGCAATGACGTGAATTATGAAACCTCGTCATGAGATAAAATACAACTTTACCACCAATTTTGCGGGATTTAATTTAGTCATGAGAGTGTTAAAACTTCAAATATCTATAAATACTATGTAAGAAATATTTGATCTATTGGTGACTATTGCTTTAATAACGAAGTTGTTGATGAATATTATATATAGAAAATTCTAAAGTGTGTTGTTGCACTAACCTTTAGGTTCGATCCTCCGCCACCAATTGAATGCAAATGAGATGAACAGTGAATCTCCTTCAGGATACTTTGAAAAACTTTAATGTGATTTGCACTAACACATCAAGAGTATCTTGCAATAGTATGTTATAAAAGAATGTTTCATATCCTTCACTCATACATTAGAGAAGAATAAGATAACTTAGAATAGAAAATGAATAAAACAAAGTATATAACCAAAGCCAAATTTTTGCTATTTATTCTGTCCAAAATGACACTATTTATAGAAAAATAATGTGACTTGAGAAAGACGTACAACTCTGGGTTCTGCCATTCAGTTTTATGAAATATACAAATAATGTTCATATAATGATCGTATATATCGCGCGTGTGTGTGTGTCTATATATATATATATATATATATATAAAAGTTATAAATATTATGTTTAGATATTTAATTTATTTTAAAAAATATAATGGTATTTTATGAAAAGTATTTTAGAGGATAAGATTTTGAGTGAGTTTACATGTAGAATTGCATTAGATATTTGTGGTGATATTTTCATGTGTGTTAAACTACATAATAAATGTGTGCATAATTATATTTTTAATTACTTAAGATTATTTCCTATTTTAATTATTTGTTTATAAATAATTGTCTTAAGATAATAGTAGTATTGTGATTAATTTATTTATTTTTTATATACATTATATGATATGATGATTTTATACGTATTTATTATGATTTAATAATAAATATAAATTATTAATATTATATTTATTTTATCGTTTTGACTATTTTATATAGATGGTAGAATTTTTATGTGATTATTTTATAAAATATAATAGTAATAGTTGTAGTTAATATTGTAAATGAGAGTTCTTATTATTAATGTATTTTAAAATAGTAAATACTTTAATTACTTTTTATAAATATTAATTTTGAAATATCGAGTTAGATCGACTGAAGAACAAGGAGTTAATGAACAAATGTTTTTTCTTGTTGACTCGTATTCGTGTGTGAAAGTGTGACACCCTAAACCCAAAATAACATATATAATAACTTTTACTAGATTCTTTTTTAGTAAAATTTGTTGCGGATAAAGAAAATGTGTTTCCAAGAAAATAAAATTTTAAATAACTAATTTAGAATATTACGTTTCTAAAAAAAAAATCTAAAGATACACTTTTAAGTTGTTTTACTTCTATAAAACAGACAATCTCCATAAACTTGATTTAACTATAATTTCTTAATATAAATCCAAAAACTTACTTGTACGTATAAGGTTTGGATACTAAATTTCGTTTCTAATTAAATAAGTAAGAGTAAAACACAAATTACGACTCTTATTCTCAATATCACCTATCACACGCTCTTTCACGCTTTTTCATCCCTTACCTTATTTTCACGCTTTCACATAAAAGTACAATTCCACAAGAAAACGGAATTTGTTCATTGACTCTTTATCCTTCAATCGATCTAACTCGACAGTTTATGGGTAGACGTTAAAAATAAATTATGAGAAGACACTCTAAAACTAATTTCAAAATTCGACCAAGGAAACTTATCATAAATTAGAAAACCAATCAGTGAATAATATAGCCACTTTTCACACGATCGTTTTGGAGTTGGTTTCACTCAAATCGGTCTTACGGTGAAGAAGAACGGTGCAAAATAAGGAATTCCACAAACAGAGAAGTCGGATATTTTAGAGAGAATTTGGGATGGTTAAAAATCTGATAAAACGTGTTTAATTGACTAACTAAATTAGTGAAACAACGTAACATACTAAAATTTGGACGAAAACGGAGAAAGTTTTCTAGAACAGTTATCGATCATCAGTGTCAAACAATAGGTTGTTGTTCTGTTCCTCTTTGGTTTTACAGCTGTCTTCTAACTTCCTTCCCTTTTTTTTTTTTACTTTATTAACAATTAGGGTTCACACATGGGTTAATTAATTGGTTCAAATCAATAATTACTAACTAGACTATGGCCCGCGTGTTGCGCATATATTAATTAATTAATTTTATAAATTTTATAAGTAATATTTTTTGTATCATAAATATAATTATTTTATAATATTATTTTATTGATTTGTAATAATTGAATATGATTAGGAAAATTAAAATGAGGGAAAATTATGTTTATCACAATCATCTAATTTAATTTTTAAAATATTTTATAAAATTTGTATGAAAACTTATTATAGGATAATTGTTTGACTTATTGTACTTTGATTGTTAATTTATTTTTTACCATATAATGGTACTTGTATTTATAAGATGTAAAAATTTTAAAATATGATTGACTATTTAATATTTTTTATTTAAAAAAATATTAATGTTGAATTATATTGTAGTGTAGTGTAAATTTATTTGTTTTATTAG
>JBBPBT010001350.1:5134986-5145993 GCA_037974875.1 Cicer bijugum | reverse complement strand
ATTTTATAAATGCATTATAATACTAAAAAAATTGATTGACATAAATTGAAAATAATTATAAATGTATTGACATTAATGAGTAATTGAATTGAATTTTTAGCGTATAAAATCATTACTCACCATAAGTGGAATAATATAAATTATTATAAAATAATTTATATACTTATAATAAAATAATTTATAAAATAATTTGATAATAATATAAATTATAAATTATTTTACAATTTGATAATAATTTAATTATAAATTTATTATAAATAATTATAAAATTATTTTATAATTTATAAATTTATTATAAAATAATATTATCAAATAGATTTTTGAGGAAAAGTAAAGTTGATTAATGCGGAAAAAAAATGTATTGAGTATTATCGTAGATTTAATGTGAAAGATTTATATAAATTTAATGAATGATAATATGACGTTATAAAATAATAATGTGGAATTAATTAAGAAATTTTGAGTAGAAGTTATGAAATAATATTTAAATAGGAGATATAACATAAAATAGTGGATGATGTATATAATTTGAAAAAAAACAATTTAGAAATTTTGAGTAGAGGCTCTATGAAGACGTACACGTCAGCTTTTCGACCTATGTAGAAAATGTTTGCATATGTGGAGAAAATAGTGTGAGGTGGCAGCGGAGTCTATTTTAAATATATATAATAAAAACTAATGTTTTAAAATTTTTTTAACATAATTTAATTACAAGATATTATTAATATTTCAAAAGTAATATTTTATAAAATAAAGTAATTAATCTTTTAAAATATATTAATAACCAAAACTCTCATATTCAAAATAATCACCATAATAATACTTATTTTTTCTAAATACTCACATTTAAATACTACTATCATTAAGAATATTCAAAATTATAAAATAAATAAGTATAAAATCAACACTTTATATTAATTATTAAATTATACTAAATATAATATATATATATATATATAATCACTATGTTATAACAAGTATATAAAAATAAAGAAAATTAAACACAATATTACCACTATCTCAAGATAATTATTTATAAAATCAATAATTAAAATAAAATATATTTAAAATTAAATAAATATAATTAAGTACACATTTAGTGTTAGTCAAACGCATAAAAAATATTATATTAATTGGATACGCGTATATACGTGTAAAATCGCATAAAAACTTATTCTTAAAAATATTACACTAAAATACTATTACTTTTAAAAGAAAATATATAAAATATTTATTATTTATATCGTTTATTTAATATGATATGTATCAAACTAGCACATCATAGAAAACATTCATATAACAAAAATTAATCACAAATTTTATCAACATATATTCTATTATAAGTTGAACATCAAATTAATTATTTAAAATTATATTTAATTAATAAAATAGTTTATCATAAAATTTAGGGTGTTATAGAAAGCATCGGAAAAAAGGTAAGGGGTGAGAGAACGTTTAGTTTCAGGAGTATATTATAATGTGAGATGAACGGGAAAATCAAATTTACCAACGATTTATCTGGGCTCGCTACGCACGCCAATAGCCCTATTTAGTAATAATTGAATTAATATGATTAATTATAGTTTGTACGATTAAAATATGGATTATAAACTTTTATTAAGTTCTTGTGTGGTTTAAATTCTCCAACTGTGTGGTATGCGTGAAGAAAATTTAAGTTTTATTTTTAATGTGTTGATAGTTTTATTTATGATATATGTGATATTTGAATTTATTTGTGGCATGTATGAATGTTTTAATTTCTATATGTATGTGATGAAAGTTTAAATTTTTATGATATAATAGATTAAAGTTTTGATTTTTATGATTCTTTTATGAATATATGATTTCTTGATATGTGGGGTGGAAGCTTTGATCTTTGTGATAGTTATTTATGAATATATGATCTTCTTGATAAGAACTTCTGATGTATGATTTAGTGATATTTGAATAAGATGATGATTTTGTATATGTTATTTTGGATCATTTGACTTAATCTTAGTGGACTCTGTGGAAATATTTGATTTTGATGATACGTCCTCATGTCATGACATATGCATCTTAGTGGGTTGTATGAGAATATTTTATTTTGATAATGCACCATCATGTCATGGCATATGCATCTTTGTGGAAGGTTTATTCCCCATTGGTATGAGTGATTTTATGTGTGAAAGCTGTCTTTGTGGCTGATTTATTTTCTCCATTGGTATTAGTGGTTTTCTGTGTGAAAGTTGTCTTAGTGGCAGGTATTATGTTTTGATCATATAGTTATTAGAAGCATGCATAGCATTGCATCGTCTTGTGATTGTGATGTGTTTGATACGGTTATGTATTGATTATTTGTGTGTTCTTTTTACTTATATTATACTAATAACATGATTTTAAAACTCACCTCCTTCATTATTTGTGTTTAACTGGTTTGACCCGTTTGCAAAATCGTAGTTATGACAGGTTAATGAGTCTTGAAGTTTAAATTTGGGACAAGTCCCGATTTGTTAGGTTGTATTGGGAATAAGAGTTATAAGTTGTATTTTACTTATTTAATTAATGAAAACTATACAAGTATTACTATATGTTTGAAATTAAATTAAGAAATTATAATTAAATCAAATTTTTTGAGATTGCACTTTTCTATATGAGAAAAAAGACAAAAATATTTCATTTGTATCTTAAGAAACGTGATATTCTAATAACTCATAAAAATTTCTTTTCTTTTGAAGGTGTTTTATTTATCCGCTGTGAATTCTAATAAAAATATAATATAAATTATTATGTATATTATTTTGGGGTTTAGTGTTTACTAATTACTTAAATAAATACTAGTCCAAGTTTAAAAATTTAAAACTTTGAGTTAAAAAATTATTTAGATATTCTTACTTAAATAATAAATATTAAATTATTGTAATTTTTCTAAAAAATAAGTATTTTTAAAGAATAAATATTTTTAAATTTTTCTTGGTTCTGTCATTCAGATGAACCGAAATTCAATCCCATCGTTACACATAAAAAAACACAACTACTAAACTAACAAATATATAAAAAAAACACAACTAAAACTAACAAATATATCATGTCAGTTGAAACCATTTATATATACATACATTAACCAATATTTTCAAAATATCTTCAAAATATCTGACAAGGAATAAAATGATTAATTTGTAACTCCTTATTGGGCAAGGTGGTGTTTTCACTATAGAAGTGACCAAGGTATACACATCAAAAGTATTTTGAATTTCGAATATTTAATCACCAGAGAAAGTAGTGAGTTAAATAATCATAAGGGGGAGAAATTTCCGATTGTGTTAGAAAGATTTCCAATTTATTCTCAAACTTGTAATGAAAGATATATTAAAATATTTATTCGTTAAAAGTGTTTAAAGTTGCATTTATAAATATATTATTACATAGGTTTGCAGCTCTTCTGCAGAGTAAAAAATGCAAATGGGTCGATGATAATTAAGAGCTACAATCACCAATGGCTCAGTTTGAAAGTTTAGAAGGGAAAGCAGGAGAAAATTTTGGAAAAAGAAGAATAATCACCCACCTAAAACGAAGAGTTTATATTTCTTCATCAGAATACAAAATTACCATAAAGTAAAAAATTTACTAGAAGAAGATTAAATGCGTTGAATAGAGATATACTATATAGGCTATGTAACATAATATTATAGATTCGTGTTTTAATTAATCGAGTCTACTTACTGAGATAAGACTTGGTTGTCATTTGCACTTTCATATACACACTTTCAAATGTGGATGTTGATATTATAGTAGCAGTTTTTTTGGCTTAATTGTATCTATAAAAATGGTCTCTGAGCATCTAAAATTTATATGAACCACTTGAGTAAAATATCAATAATCAACAAAATGCTGCTTCATTTTAACATGAGTTCTATTATTCCTTTGCGAATTGAAAATTAATTAAACATATACATACTTTTTATATACATATGATGACACAGTGTTATTGGCATTGGCTCCTGCCATGCACTTCAACACACATAATTAATTACACAGATAGCTGAGTCCTTATTATCATCATAGAATTAGACGCAGAATTTCTCCTGATAATTTGAATGACTTTTCTGTTTCTTCTAGACAATGATTCTTCTCTTCACGAGTCCATTCCTGAAGAAACAATAAAAGGATTTACTATAGGTATATTTATAATGACAACTAGAGATAAAGAAGCAATAGAAATCATCTTTGCCCCAAAGTAATCAAGAGTTTTCAGGAAACATACTTGAGCAACTTTATTCAGTTTGTCCCTCACGTTCTGCAACAACTGGGAAAGGTCACCATCCCATTTATAGAACTCCAAAGCCTTGTTGTTAAGTAACTGATCAGCAATCTGTAAGAGTAAAAGTAAGGATGAAGAATATCTTGAATATAAAAAGGAATAAGAAACAATCATTATTAGTTTGTCCCGCATTGGATGAAAATGACCCAAACCTAGTGAATCTTACTTCATACCAATATACAGTATTGTAAGAATGATTTAATCCGGGAAATTTCAAATATCTACCCAAAAGTAGCAGGAAAGCATATGCAAAAAGCTTGTAATAATTCTTTCTCTGTAACGCTTTTTGATTAATGAGATGCAGTTGATTTTCATGATTCAGTTGTTTGGCTTGTTCAAATTTCTAAACAGCTTATAATCAAAATGTTTCAGGAATTGCTTTGGGCTGAAAACTTATTTTCAAGTGCAGAATATGCCGCTAATTCAGTCATACATAAGTTCAACCAGAATATTGTTTAATTACAAATCAGCATGCCAGTAGTACCACCAAACAAAGAACCTGCTGAGAGATATGAAACATATAGTAGACATGCAACACGACTCTGCAAATACTTATATACAGAGCATATAGCTATTGTGCGATGGCGGAGGATCACAAAGGCAAGGGGTGGCTATGGTCCCTGCAATGTTTTCCTACAACTTTTTTTATAATAATAGTAATATGCTTGTAAACTATTGGTCAAAGAAAGAAACCAACAAAACCAATATAGTATATGGACCAAAAGGCCTACCACTATGCCACATATTGAAACTTGTTGAAACATATACTCCTACAATGCAAGTGTACTTTTGGCTCATTTTCTAGTATTCTTTTTTAATGGAATCTGAAGAATTATTTGTACCAACCTTTTTAAAAAAAAAAAAAAGAATTCTCTATAAAATGGATAAAATGATTTCTCAAGAAGTTTCAAATTCACTAATATTTTATTATAGTGAATCACCCAATCTTTTACTCGTGTAATTTTAATTCCTTTAGGAGTTTTTTACATGTAAATTTGTTCTTGATCTTGTATTCCTTTATTTCAATTGTACTTTACTTTTAACATAATATATTTACACATATGAACTAATTTAATTATGTGTTAATTATATTGGCCCCCTCATAATAATTGGGTAAGCTCTGCCACTGCTATTCCCTTCCCTAGATAAACTAACCACTAACATTTGTCAAAAAAAAACTATGATACTCAACATGATATAATCTCTTTTAGCATACACACATATAGTTACCTTTTTCCCAATCATTCGACCACCAGCTGAGTGTGCAAAGTAGATGTTGTAAAAGTGGCAAATGAAGGCTTGGGGGTCATTCTGAGATAAATCTGTAAGATAATGTGCATAAGCAAGACCAGGAGATGAAGGTTCCGGAATAGTATAACCTTGCTCCTTGAACCACTCCAAATCTTTGGTCAAACTTGCAGACCTTTCCAGTCCAGTATTTTTGAATTCAGCATCTACACAAGAAAAGACAAAACCACCAGCCAATTAGATAATCAATGTAGTTGAGAGCTTCAGGCTTGTTTGGATAAACAAATAAATTAAGCGCTAACAGCATAACCGTTTATCATATAAGTAATATGTATAAACTATTTCTATAATAATAGCTAAATTAAAATCAAATTGATTTTACTTTTAGGTTATAACTTGTTTTCATAGATATCATGGAAAGCTTATGGATATAAGTAGAAAACAATTTATGGACATATCATAAGCTGTTTTCATAAGCTCTTTCAAACAGTCTCACAAGGGCTTATGTCTGTAGATAAACTTAAATAAGAAAATCCAAACAAACCCTTAGTACACCCAGGAGCACAAAGTCAATAGCACTCTCAAGATATGCTAAGATGTAAGTAATACATATGACAGCAAAAAACACTAAGAAAATCTTTGTGAACAAACAACAAGCCCTAGAAGTCAAGAAACTTAACAATACATGTTTAAAAGGAATAATATCTAATGGTTTAAGTTTGAGATGGCAGTATTAGGCACGCACAAGGACAAAGAAGGAACATTCTGAAAGATCATAAGCTAAACCAGATTTAAGAATCCATTTCATTTTTCAAACAAGTACAGGTCATATGGATATATCAAGCCAAAGCCAAGAGTGAGGGTTTAAAAAAAATTCCACAACCAGACCGCAATCTGTTCTACGACATCATGATTTTTTATGCCTTTCTCTGACCACAATTATGATAACACCAGCCACAGGACCGTGGTTCTCGGCAATATTAAGAAATTACAACCTATGAAACACGGACACCTTTTCTAAGTGTTGTGCCGGTCAGTATGTGAGGTACGTTTCAGGAACAAGCCTTGATAGATGTCTATGTCGTGTTTGTGTGAGAGTTTGTGCTTCATAGGTTAATTAAGACACAGCTTCCATTTTGGATTGCCATTCTTAGCGATATTAATAATTACACCCCAACAACTTCTCGCAATTTAGACATTGGATTATATTTTTTTACAACCGCCAATATTAGTAATTAGTATTTTGGTGAGAGTCGAAGTTGAACCAGGCAACTTCCTTATTACTCCACTCCCAAAACCAGCAATTTAAACCTTAGATTGATAATCCAAAAACACATATTTGAAAAAATTACTACAATAACAAATAATAGATAGAGAGTGATTAAAGACAAACAAACTTACAATAAGGATAAGAAGCCTGTTGAACGATCTTCTCGAGCGTATCATAAACAACCTTGCTATCAATAAGGAACCTCAAGTAACCATCAACAGTAGGTTCCCACTTGGTAACAGCTCTCTCCTCAGGTTGTTTAACCTCTTTTTCACCTTCCTTAGCCTGGTCCCTCGTATGCAACCTCATAGCCACAAACCTCATCTCCTCCACAAACCCCTTCGACTCACCCGGATGCCTCTTTTTCGACTTCTCTGCTGCCTCCGTCGTCGCTGACACAATCACACCTTCTTTCCTAGGCATCCTGCGAAACTCCAATGATATCTTTGGTGAGAAGAAAATGGAAATTGGTTGTGAAATTGAGAATTGGGGCTTCTTGTTTTTATAATAAAGAAAGGATGATGATTGTATTTGGTAAACACTTGTTAGTGACGCCATGGTGGGGAGATAAAAGAAGAGAGTTGAGTTGAGTGCACGGAGTTTGTTTGTTTTTTTATGTGGAAAATTAATTAGTATTTGGAGCTGTGAGATTGAAAAATACGGTAGGTTGATGCTGTAGTAGTAACGTTGAAGAAAAAGCGACCTAATGGATTATTAAATAGAAATTAGAATAAAGGATGTGTAAAAATATTAAAATAATGGTGGTTGATTGATGATGTTGGAAGAAATAGGAAGCAAATAGAGTATGGATGAGGATAAGTGTGTCAGTGGGGTGTTGGAAATGGTTTTAATCAATCAGAAAGGGCGACTTGTGTTGTGTTCAATCTCAGAAGTTTTGTGCCTTCTCCTTACATGGAAGAGAGGTTCCTGTAACATGGACCAGAATTAAATTGGTTTAATCGATTACAACCATAGATTTAATATTCAAAATTTGAACCTTCGTGTCCATAATTGTTAAGTTGGATTTTTTTTTACAGTGATTTTCTTAAGAACAAAACAAAAATTGAACTGGCATATTCTTTTTAGAAAAATTTATCCCGAACCTCAGTTTTTATATCTATACCTCAATAATTTTTTGAAAATGCTTATTATATCCCTTAATTTATTTTTCATTATTTTGTTAATTCTAACATTTTTTTTTACCATTTCATCTTTTTAGAATTAAAAAAAAAAAAATTCTAGTACACACTTTATTTTCCGAATTTTTTTTTTAAGTTTTTCAATACAAAAAGTTATAGCAGAAAATTTTAAAAAAGATTTTCGGTACAAAAGATATTTCCGAAAAATTCGAGAAAAATTTCCGGTACACACCATTTTTTTAATTTATTTTTAACTTTATTATTTTAATAAATATTAACATAAATCGTTACTATTATTGAATAAAACATGTTTCAATAATACAAATATTTTTTACACCCGAATATGAATAATTATAATTAATACCAATATTGTAAAAATATATTATTGTATTAGCGGAAACATTTCTTCAACTTTTCACAAAGTATTTTCGAAAAACTTTAGCCAAGTTTTCCAGTACACATCCTTTCTTTTAATCCACCATAAATAAAAATTAACACACCATAAATATTTTTAAATAATAATATAACATAAATAATTAATAATTAATACATTATTTAATAATTAATACACTATAATAATTAATATACCATAATAATTAATACACCATAATTAATAATTAATACGTCATAAATTGTGGCCTTCTACGATTCTTTTCCATAGAGGATATTTAAAAAAATTATTTTAAAAAATATTTAAAAAAAAACAAGTGAAACAACTGTCGAAAATCATGTGGATAAAGTTTTTCGGTGGCTTCCAAAAATGCTGCCGGTAGTGGATGTTTTCCAGAAAAATTAAAATAAATTTTTCGATAGTTCCATACAACTTTAAAAAAAGATTTCTGAAAATGATGTTGTATACCAGAAAACTTAAAGTATTTCAGAATAAAAATTGTGTACCGAAAAAATTGAAAGAAAATAAAAAAAAAAAGTTTTTTTTTTTACATTTACTTTTATTCCAGAGAAGGTTTTTTATATATACAAAGGCATTTTAGTATTTTCCTTTACTTATTGGGGATACATTAAAAAGATTAAGTTCAATTTTTTTTTTTATAGTTTATTATTTCTAAAAGATCAGTTTAAGCTCATTAAAAAGTCTATTATACCTCTATACATATATATTATTTATTAATAATATTATTTTGTATTATTATTTATTATTTTAAAGTCTGCAAGGCTATCAATCTATCTATGTATCAATAGTCTTGCTTCTATCCGAGTCACGTGTGTCAATAGCCTTGTTTTTGTTCCATGTTCTTCTAAGTGCAACAAATTTTTTAAGTTTTTTGAAACTTACACAACATTATTATCATAATTCATTATCACGTCACTTGTTATTAATAATCTCTTTTAATGTTACTTTTTAAAAGCATTATTTTGAGGAATTAGAACTTGATTTTCATAATTGAAATTCTTTTTTGTGTTTATCTTAATTATACCATATGCAAACAATGATCATAAGACAAACACTGACATAAGTATTCTTAATTAGAGCATGATTATTTTATTTTTATGATTTTACTTTGTATCATTGTATAATATATTTTATTTTATCAATTTTATTTTATCCAACAAATGTCTTTTCCCTTAGAAAGAAGTGTTTGTTATTTTTTATTTAATTTTCATTTCATTTTATTTGTAATTTTTTGAATGACTTTTCGGAGTTTGTTGATTATTGATTCATTTTGTTTCTTTGTTTTATTAGAAGGTTGTTGCAAGACTTGAGAGTTAACTTTTATATATATATATATATATATAAAGGTCTAGTTTAGCCTATTTAAAAAAATATAAAATAAACTATTTACATATTTTAATGTAAATAAGACTTTTAAATAGACTTTCACGTTAGACCGAAAAAAAGCCAATGATACGTCGTAGACTAGGCTTAAACTTAAAAATTAATCGTAGGTCAGACCTATTCCCACCCCTAGCAAATGGTTTTTAAGGGTTAATAATTTAAATATAAAATAAGCTAAATAGCACATGCGGTCCCTTAACTTAATTTCAGTTAACGTTTTAGCTTTTTATCTTGAAAATTTTGATGAATTTCTTGAACTTTTGTATAAAAAAGGATAACACTGTTGACATTTTAAAACATAAAAGATCAAATTGTCACTTACAATTAAAATAAATTATCAAATTGGAAAAAAACGATAAAAGACTAAAACATTAACTGAAATTCAGTTAAGGGACTTTGGACATTATTTATCCTATAAAATATTAGAGAAATTGCATTTCAATCATGTTAAATTATATTAACATTCGCTCTAATTTTTTTAAAACACTCACTTGCATTATCCCCACTACAAAAATATATCAATTTGTCAAACTTATATTTATTTATGTCATTTATTATATGACACAATTAAAGTTTTTGATTTAATTGGTAAAATTATGACTATACATCTTGTATTTGTAAATTTGAAAGGTGTGATTATGTTCCTAGTAGTACAATCGGAGTTTGTATTCTACTATCTTTTAGATAAATAACAGATAAAGTTGAAAGAGTGAAAGAAAATAAATATTATAAAAAAAAATTTAGTGAGTACAGAAGAGATAGGTGTTTTATTAAAACTAGATTGAGTGTAAATATCTTTTAAGATTACCTCAAAAGAGATAAATAAAACTTTCCCTGAAATATTTTATTAAAAGTTGTATTTGAAAAATGCAAGTTAAATACTAAATTTTTATTGATTTATATCAATTATATATAAAAGAGAAGGGTTCAAGAACACTATTTTTCTAACACTTACTCTAATACTTATTTTTTTATTGAATAAAATTAATGGAAGTCTTTTATATAGTGTTTTGACATAAGAATTTCACCCAATTGAAGAGAAATATGTGTACCTTAGGCAATTAGCTTAACGGAATATTTTTAGATAAGCCAAATTGAGGTTGCGAAATATATGTAAAATTCTCTCACATTTTTATGTTTACTGCAATCATTTATTATTGTATAATCATTATCCTTTCATCAAAATATCTTAATTAAATACAAGACATAAAATGTGTCATTCAAGAGATTGAATTATGTTTTTTTTTTTTTTTTT
>JBBPBT010001350.1:5085242-5134766 GCA_037974875.1 Cicer bijugum | reverse complement strand
TTTTTTTTTTACTTTTGTGTTGCTATACTCAAAGCAAAGGAGATAATGCACGAGCAAGAAAAACAGAGCAAAAACACACAATAATTTATCCTAGTTCATCACCTATACGGTAGTTACGTCCAATTCCTTCAAATTAAAGAATTTAATCCACTAAATTAGATTTACACTTGAACACCTACTAATCACACAGATTGTATTCAATCTTATCAACCTTCTAGCTTAGTACAATCAAGTTGTTGAGGAAGGCAACCTCTACTGAGCTAGGTTACAACAAAAAGGTTTTGGGGTTTATCTAAATCAGTGTTTGCACCTTAAAAGGGTTTCCATATGCCAAACATTCATAAACAAGGTTGAAAAAGGAAGTTTTTAACAAAACAACATTGTTGTATTCGAATACAACATCTCTATATTCGAATACAAGGCTGTTTCAGCATTCAGCAGCAAAAACAACATGTATGTATTCGAATACAACCTTCTGTATTCGACTACATAGTAAGTCAGTGGCAAAAACAGCATGTCTGTATTCGAATACAGATCAGACAACAGCAGAAAAACAACAAAATTCAGCTTTTTAAAGGGTTTCGAAATCAATCAACATTTACACACAAATCCAAACAATCACACTTATCAATTATAGCGCAATCACCACAACAACTAGAGTTTCGAAATGGTTTTGCAATCAATCACACTTACACACAATTCCAAAACATTAACACTTAGCAATTATAGCACAATCACCACGACAAATTGAGTTCAATCACTCAGTCATAATCTTAAATCAAACACGACTCACGTGCCAAGCACCCTAATGCAATGTGTATATGCCAAAATGCATGGATTCGGAATTCCAAACCAAAACCCTCCTCGAAGGGCCGTAAATCATAATTGTACCGCCTATCACAGGCTGAAGTACTAAATTACCGAGGTGCTACCTATCACGGGTTAGCATGATTTACTAAACACGTGCAGTCTATGACAGACCTTACACGACGCGGTAATCCCCGCAAGGATAAGATGAACCAGCAAATCACATGGAATCATCTCGTGACCCATCCGGTCACCACTAACACCATGGCTCATCCAATCGCCATGTACTATGAAATGCATGAGCATACTCTGACTTTATCCACGACAATCGTTAAGTAAATGCAGATATTAAAAAATTCCCCATTTTTAATATCCATTTAACTCTAACAATTCGGACGACAATCATTAAGTAAATGCAGATATTAAAAGATTCCCCATTTTTAATATCCATTTAACTCTAACAATTCGAACAACAGTCATTAAGTAAATGCAAATATTAAAAGATTCCCCATTTTTAATACACATTTAACTCTAATAATTTGGACAACAATCATTAAGTAAATGCAGATCTTAAAAGATTCCTCATTTTTAATACCCATTTAACTTTAACAATTCGGACGATTATCATTAAGTAAATGCAGATATTAAAAGATTCCCCATTTTTAATATCCATTTAACTCTAACAATTTGGACGACAATCATTAATTAAATGCAGATATTAAAAGATTCCCCATTTTTAATACCTATTTAACTCTAACAATTCGGACAACAATCATTAAATAAATGCAGATATTAAAAGATTCCCCGTTTTTAATACCCATTTAACTCTAATGATTAGGACGACAATCGTTAAGTAAATGCAGATATTAAAAAATTTCCCATTTTTAATACTCGTTTAACTCTAATGATTTTCAAATTCCACACAAAACATACTCAGAGATATTCTCAAATTCAATCCACAATTCACACCAAATCACATCAATTCATTTTTCCACAGAATCCACACAAACACATCTCAAAATTTATATGTATTAGTTATGAACACGTCAAACACGACAACCACAAATCATCACAACCCACCACTCAAACATATAAAATTTCATTTCCTCAAAACCACATATAAATGAGTTCAATTCATTTCCCACAAAACACTCATCAATATCACCAAAAACTCAACTCTAAAATTTCACCCATAAAAGCATTAAATTCATTTTCCCCAAATCTACACTTCAACCCTAACAAATTTCTTTTCCACACAACCACAGATAAGTCCCTAAATGCAAACTAAAAGTTTAGAAGGAGCCCTTACCTTAATGATAGCTCTAACACGCGATCACGATACCGTAATTATTTTCGACAAAATCTCCGCTCGCGACGCTGCTTCCTAAGTTAGTTCACTAGCAGCGTAGCATGGAGGTGAGCAAATTTCCCTTCTATCTCTTCTTGAAACGAAGCTTAGACCTAGAAGAAAAGTGGAGTTTTGTGATGACGGTTTTGAAAACCCTTCATACCGTTTTTCTCCATTTTCGAATCAAAGAGGAAGAATGAAGCTATGAAATCTTTGTTTTCTCACCCACCAAGCCTTGGGTTTCTTTTCTTGAAGCAAAAGAAGGAAAAACAAAATGGAAGAAGGAAGAAGAAAGGTCCGCGAACAGGAAGGGAAACGTGTTTTAGTTCATCTGTTTCCTTCTCTATCTCCTTTTCAACATATATATAAATATATTACTTATACTAATAATAATAATAATAATATATGTGTTACTTATAATATATATATATATATTATAATTAAAACTAAACCCACAAATATCTAATAACTCTTACACACATCACCTCACTCACATCTCAAACTATTTGATAAAAATATATACTCTCGTTGCAACTCAATTGACAGATAAAATTTTCAGCAACCAGAGATATTTTTAACAAAACTTTTCGGTATTAAATCATTTGCAACGTAACTAAATTATTTTCCGACAAATAATTTTAATCCAATTTCCAAAAATATATTTTTGGCATTTAACTCACTAAATACCAAAAATTAGGCTAACAGCCTAAGAAATTCACCATAATATACATTAAAATTGTATAATTTAGGATTTAAAATTAAGGGTCTTACATTATTACCCCCTAAAATTAGTTTTGTCCTCGAAACTTAAAGTACGAGTAACAATCCACACTAGGTTTGTACTCAAATACAACATACCAGTAACAACTTGTTTCACCCGACCTTCTCGAAGAAAGTGTTGCCTACCCCTTATCGTAGGGTGCTTAATAACTCTACACACATCCATAGTCGGTAAGGCTCGTCCATTCCATTCAACATGATTTTGTCTACTATCAACAAGACATAAAGGATGATCAATCCTTCAATTTGTCAATAAATAACCAACAACCATGATAGTGGCTTACTATATTAACGGAACTGTAATAGCGCTCCTTGCAACTTACAATTTAGGTTATCCTAATGTACAAGCAGTCAACAATCTTCTCAAAGTCCACTGAGTTTCCCTTATTTTCCTATAACTTTGATCCTGTCGATGAAGTACAATTTCCCATAGCTATGTCACATAGCCTCATTTGCATCCACTTGGTACAAAACATCCATTTGGCACCAAACCGAAACACTAAGTATGACACCAACACACTGAGCAGAAAACAATCACTACAGTCGAGGAGTCATAAATTTCTCCATTGTCCACAAATCCTCGATTTTTCTTTAGTCTTACAACTATGTCAAGCCGTAGTGTTCTTATCAGTACATTATTCCAATTATAACTTTAATAATTCTATCCCCACATCTGCTTGGTGATCCAACCTTCCTCAAATATTTTTGAAATCATGCCAAAGACTATACTACTTAGGACACACAACCTTCTTTTCAGTTTAGTACTTTATTTCAAGAGTCACATTTCCAACAAAATCCAACTTGAATTTAATTCACATATCAAGGTCTACATTTGTCTCATGCCTAACACCTCAAATTCACGCTTCACTAGAAATTTCTTACATACTTCACAATTATGCACAAACTCGAAAATAATTCTCTTACATCTATTGCCAACATTCATTCTGATACTTCTCAATTTCGCTGCGTCCTTCATTTGCAACTTAATGATTATCCTTTCATTATGATAGGTCAAACGCATTGTATTCACTCCATTACTTTTCCATTTATACAACCCTTAAATTTTGCCCCGAACCTTGATACATCTTCATTATAGTGATTTCAATAAATCAAGCCTTACTAATTCCCACCAAACTTTTCCATTCCATGCTAAATTGTTTCCTACCAAACAAACATTTAACTCTTTTGATTGACGAACCCAATCATAACCACATGACATGCACTCAAGTAGTACCTTGGTATGATTGGCATACCCTTCTAATAACAATGTCTGAATTATAGGTGACATAATTCCTTTCATCAATCTTTAATCGTCATCAGCTACATCTCTATGTGCTGCACCAAGTTTTCTTGGCACATTTTTCCAAAATTTGGTTCACTCGTTGGATTCTTATTCCTTCTCAACCTTCACCAAGGTACAAATTGAAAGAATCCTAACAATCGAACGTCCTAAAGAATTATTTCTCAAACATTCCCCATAAGCATTTCCTAAGAAATAATTATCTATAACTTCATCCTCACAAATTTTGCAGTAAAATATCTCAAAGACCCACATACCTTTCATTGTTCATCTAGTCACTAAAACACTCATTTTAAATCTCAACGCTTGATTTCCCAAGACCAACAACTAAATCATAAATCATTCGTTACATCTCTTCTTTTTTACTTTCTATCATTTAATAGGATTCTAAAATTTGATCCTCAAAAGCTCCAAACACTTCCATCCTTAACATGAATTATTTATCACTTGCTTGCCTCAACTCCATCGATTATGAAGGTTTTAAGCATTACTTGGTCCTCCATCCAACCTTGTGGATTTTAAATCATCAACTAAAAAAATCAACCATCTTAGGGTCCCAAATCAAATCTTGAATAATCCTTCCAACCTATCAAAATATTAACATCCTCTTAGTAATTTCCATCCTTTAATAGACTCTCAAAACTTATATTACCGCAAACTCGAAGTATTCTCGTACTCGATACTTCAAATTCCACTTAATGGTAACATAGAGTTAAATACATCAAGGCTTAACTCATTATGTTTTTCCGAACATCGCTCAAAATTCACACTTACGTGTCTATAGTTTCATCCAATATCACTATCCATACTTACTATCTCCTAAACCACAAAGAGATTTGTCACTTATCAACAAAATATATATTCTCACTCTTGTATCGTCATGAGATTCATACTTGACAATCTAAGTCACAAATCTAGATTAACTCGAATGCTCCACTTTACCCCTCAAGGTATCGACTATTCCTCCAAATGTACATTATCTAACCAAGGTGGTATTTACCCCTAATGTGTAGTGCCCCTTAACTTCAATACAAGCCTCTTATTGGACACCTAAGCACCAAATTTTATTCCAAAAGGAAGCCTTGTCTTCTCAACATTTCCATGATGTTCACATCTCTTTGACAGTTATCAAACTTCATCCAGTTTCATCCTGAAATCTACCAGGAAAACATCTAATACTTTTCTTAATAAAAGTCTTCCACTTAGATCTTTACTTGAAATCCCTTATTAATCTATCGTTAATCCATTCATACTTATCATCTTCGAGTTAACACCAACACATAGCTTTTGTGTCCTTGGAACCATTTCATAAATTCCATCCATCTTGATTTGCCTCAACTCTACATGACAATCTGTCATCTCGAATATCTTTTCCATTTCTTGAATCCACTAATCAGCTTTTCATGAGTTCTCATCACCCTTGAACTTTGGATGATGGTAACGATGAAAATCTTTCAATCCTCTTGACTTAATAGCACATATCTCTCTTTCCCTCTTCTCCAGATCCCGTAGAGTCTTTGCAGTTGTATGTGCAACAACGGAAACATCCATGTTATTCGTAGCTTCAAACATTTGATCATCGCTACTGACATTCATTCTTGTAACGTAGTTCCTTCTTGGAGGTAGTGTTTCCCCAAAACCAACATCAAGAAGAGTGTCAACACCACTTCGAATAATTCCAAAACGAACTTCCAACTATACCAACAGATAATAACTACCCCTGATCAGACAACTCAGACCAATTACCCCGATGCATGATCAGATAACGACTCCCAACCTACAGGTTGGCATACAATCTATAACCAAAGACTCCCCAGCCCCAAAGAAATCCAAAACCAAAAGCTCTGATACCACAATTGTAACACCCCGATATTTAACACCGCGAGTGTATTTTTTTTTTCAAAACAAATTCATAAAAACAAAGAATGAAAAAGAAATAAATAAGGAAATACTTTTGAATTAATGTTTAAGTCGTACACAACGACAAAGTCAACAAATATTTACAAGCAGCGGAATAGTTTTTGAAATACGAATCCAAAGTATTTACACTTCAAAAAGTGGTACATGGACCCCATCATAATAAAATGTCAAGCAGACAATATTAGTATAGGTACAGTCTTCCAAATTAAAATAAACACAACCCAAAAAGAAAGACGTCTAGTCCCTATACATCAACCTAATATGATCATTCTACCAAAAAAACTATACATCCTGGATGATCTTCACACGCCCCGCAAGATCCTCCTAACACAGCTCCAGTAAGGTGTGTCCAACTACCTTCCTATCTATAGGGTACTAACCGGTAGGATGGTCTTGGTTCTCATCTGAGGGCAAAGACAAGATTTCCACAATAGTTGTAAAGGGTCACCAACTGAAATTAATAATTAACACATAACATTTAAGTTTTTAAATGCACAAAATAATCTTTCAACTTAGCATGCACCTTAAAAGGGTTTCCATATGCCAAACATTCATAAACTAGGTTGAAAGATGAAGTTTTTAACAAAACAACACTGTTGTATTTGAATACAACATCTATGTATTCGAATACAAGACTGTTTCAACATTCAGCGGCAAAAACAACATGTTTGTATTCGAATACAGCCTTCTGTATTCGACTACACAGTAAGTCAGTGGCAAAAACAGCATGTCTGTATTCGAATACACATCAGACAGTAGCAAAAAAACAACAAAATTTAGCATTTTTCAACTTCTTAAAGGGTTTCGAAATCAATCAACTTTTACACACAAATCCAAACAAACACACTTAGCAATTAAAGCACAATGACCACAACAACTTGAGTTTTGAAATGGTTTTGCAATCAATCACACTTACACACAATTCCAAAACATTAACACTTAGCAATTATAGCATAATCACCACGACAACTTGAGTTCAACCACTCAATCATAATCTTAAATCAAACACGACTCGCATGCCAAGCACCCTAATGCAATGCATATATGCGAAAATGCATGGACTCAGAATTCCAAACCAAAACCCTACTCGAAGGGCCGTAAATCATAATTGTACCACCTATCATAGGCTAAAGTACTAAATTACCGAGGTGCTACCTATCACGGGTCAACATGATTTACTAAACGCGTGCAGTCTATCGCAGACCTTACACGATGCGATAATCCGCGCAAGGATAAGATGAACCAAGAAATCACATGGAATCATCTCGTGGTCCATCCGGTCACCACTAACACCATGGCCCATCCGGTCGCCATGTACTATGAATTGCATGAGCATACTCTGACTCTATCCACGCAAATCGTTAAGTAAATGCAGATATTAAATGATTCCCCATTTTTAATACCCATTTAACTCTAACAATTCGGACGACAATTATTTAGTAAATGCAGATATTAAAATATTCCCCATTTTTAATACCCATTTAACTCTAACAATTCGGACGATAATCATTAAGTAAATGCAGATATTAAAAGATTCCCAATTTTTAATACCCATTTAACTCTAACAATTCGGATAACAATCATTAAGTAAATGCAGATATTAAAAGATTTCTCATTTTTAAAACCCATTTAACTCCAACAATTCGGACAACAATCATTAAGTAAATGCAAATATTAAAAGAGTTCCCACTTTTAATACCCATTTAACTCTAACAATTCGGACAACAATCATTAAGTAAATGCAGATATTAAAAGATTCTCCATTTTTAATACCCATTTAACTCTAACAATTCGGACGACAATCATTAAGTAAATGCAGATATTAAAAGATTCTCCATTTTTAATACCCATTTAACTCTAACAATTCGGACGATAATCATTAAGTAAATGCAGATATTAAAAGATTCACCATTTTTAATACCCATTTAACTCTAACAATTCGGACAACAATCATTAAGTAAATGCATATATTAAAAGATTCCCCATTTTTAATACCTATTTAACTCTAATAATTCAAACGATAATCATTAAGTAAATGCAGATATTAAAAGATTCCCCATTTTTAATACTCGTTTAACTCTAATGATTTTCAAATTCCACACAGAACATACTCAAAGATATTCTCAAATTCAATCCATAATTCACACCTAATCACATCTATTCATTTTTCCACAGAATCCACACAAACACATCTCAAAATTTGTAAGTATTAGTTATAAACACGTCAAACACGACAACCACAAATCATCATAACCCACCACTCAAACATATAAAATTTCATTTCCTCAAAACCACACATAAATGAGTTCAATTTATTTCCCACAAAACACTCATCAATATGACCAAAAACCCAACTCTAAAATTTCTCCCATAAAAGCATTAAATTCATTTTCCCCGAATCTACACTTCAACCCTAACAAATTTCTTTTCCACACAACCACAGATAAGTCCCTAAATGCAAACTAAAACTTTGGAAGGAGCCCTTCCCTTAACGATAGCTCTAACACTCGATTACGATACCGTAATTAATTCCGACAAAATCTCCACTCGCGACAATGCTTCCAAAGCTACTACTACTACTACTACTACTACTACTACTACTACTACTACTACTCTCGTTGCAACTCAATTGACAGATAAAATTTTCAGCAACTAGAGATATTTTTAACAAAACTTTTCAGTATTAAATCATTTGCAACGTAACAAAATTATTTTCCGGTAAATAATTTTAATCCAATGTCCAAAAATATATTTTTGGCATTTAACTTACTAAATACCAAAAATTGGGCTAACAGCCTAAGAAATTCACCACAATATACATTAAAACTGTATAATTTAGGATTTAAAGTTAAGGGTCTTACAGAATCTGCATCACTAGATGAAGCTTTATCAGAGGATGGATAGATATTGGTCATGCGAGAAGAACTAAACCTATTTAGGAGAAATGATGTATGAGATCAAGTACATAAACCCAAATTAAAGAAACTTACTAAAACCAAGTGGATTTACATAAAAGAATTAAATGAAAAAGGTGAAGTGGTAGAAAATAAGGCTAGACTTGTAGTTCATGGCTATTATTAGCAAGAAGGTATTTAATACAAACCTTGTATACGAGGCCAATCCTCAGCTAAATTTGTTTTTGATCCAGAAATAGAAAACACTAAAAGCAAATCGAAAGGTAGCTCGAGAAATGAGACAAAATGAAATACTAGGAGTAGTGAAAGAAAAGGATCTGTGGATTTTTTTTTATTTGCCGAAATGGCTGATCCACCTTTGAGGAACTAACCACTTTGACCCTACAAGCCAAGTGTTCTCCTAACAAACTAACAACCTTAGATTGAAGAAGGAACTAAACCACTATTGGGTTGAAAACAAAAGATCGGAACTTGAGTAGTTGTTTCTATCAAAGTTGATGATAATAATAATAACTCTAACACTAAGAAAAGAACACTCAAAAAATATTTATAACCTAAACAAGTGTTTCTCTCTTTGAACTCTAAGATGAATTGAGAACTTTGAGCTTTGAGTTACTCTTTCCTGCTTTTCGATGCTTTTCTCCTTCAGCCTTGAGTGTCTATTTATAGTGAAAATTTGGGCTTCAATTTAGTCTTTGTTTAATTCTGAATTCTATCTTGTTCAGAATGAGTGTTTAAATTCTTCATATTGATTATGTTCCTATTTTGTGTAGATTGAGATTATAAATTCTCGAGAACGATTCTATCCCTATTTTGTTGTAGATAAATCTTGATTAAATCTTAATTAAATTTTCTTCAAATGTTGATCAAATATTCTTCAAATCTTCTTCAAATATTGACCATATATTCTTTTCAACTTAGGTCAAAGATTTTCTTCAATTATAAATATGAATCAAATCTTATTTTAGATTTTCTTCAATTATAAGTTTGAATTATATCTTATTTTAGATTTTCTTCAATTATAAATTTGAATCAATTTTTATTTTAGATTTTCATCATTTATAATTTGGTATCAAATCTTATTTTAGATTTTCTTCAATTATAAATTTGAACCAAATCTTATTTTAGATTTTCTTCAAAAACATGAATCTTCTTTCATACCCTTTGAAGTCTAATATATTGTTCTTATTAAATACGTTTGTTGACATCAAAACTATAAATATAAAATCAATTTGGTTCCAAAAATCTCCCCCATTTTGATTTCTTTATATTTCTTTTACTCCCCCTAAGTCTTAGTATCCATTTCTCCCTACATTATCAAATATATTTCTCCCCCTTTTGTCATCAGAGAAAAGATTTGAAAGTAAGATTTTTTTTTTATTTACTTTTAAAACATGAATATAATATAGTACAAGAAAATATAAAAACTAATATAAAACTAAACTACTTTAAACTTATCATAGCATCATCCAGGTATGGAGGCAAGGTTTAGATTTTTCTTGAAGTCAAATCTATCTTCAGGTAGTGGTTTGGTGAAAATGTCAACCCATTGGTGTTCAATGTCTACAAACAGAATGATTAATATCCCTTTTTGAACAAATTCCCTAATGAAGTGGTGTTTGATCTCTATGTGCTTAGCTCTAGCATGTAAGATAGGGTTTTTGGTTAGACAAATGGAACAAGTGTTGTTGCAGTAGATGTGGATGTTAAATTCTAGGATTTTGTAGTCTTCAAGTTGATGTTTCATCTTAAGTAGTTGAGAACTACAGTCAACTGTTGAAATGTATTCAACCTTTGTCGTTGACATTGCAATTGTGTTTTGTCTCTTACTTGACCAAGATATTAAGTTGTCACCTAAAAATGTGCAGTTGCCACTAGTGCTCATTCTCTCAAGTTTATCTCCAACCTAATCAAAATCAAAGTATCTCCTAAGTTTGTAATTAGGAGATTTTTTTTGTAGAACAAGGTAAGGTTGGTAGTGCCTTTTAGGTATCTAAGGATTTTCGTAATAACAATTAAATGTGATTCTCTAGGACCGGCTTGAAATCTTGCACATATAGATACACTAAACATGATGTCAGGTATGGAAGCCATAAGGTAAAGTAAGGATCCTATCATTCCTCTATAGATTTTTTGGTTAACTTTTTCGCTTGAATCACCTTTTTCAAGTGAACAAGTAGGGTGAATTGGTGTAGCCATAGGTTTGCAATCACTTATCTTAAACTTCCTAAGAAACTCTTTTGTATATTTAGTTTGATGAATGCATATACCCTTTTTACTTTGCTGAATTTGTATCCCTAAGAAAAACTTAAGTTCTCCCATCATACTCATTTTAAATTCAAGTTGTATCAGTTTAGAAAATTCTTGACAAAGAGTGTCATTAGTAGATCCAAAAATAATGTCATCAACATAAATTTAAATAATAAGAATGTTATCTCCTATTGATTTTCTAAAAAATGTATCATATCGTGCAGTCGCAACTTTACTTGGAATGGGTGAGAACTATTGGGCATTCATCCGTCAATAGTGTGTCATAGAGCTTCAAGAGTTCATGTCTCATTACGAGTGTAACACCTCGATTTTTAACAGCGCGAGTGTATTTTTTTTAAACAAATTCATAAACACGAAGAACTAAAGAAGAAAATACTTTTTGATGAAATATCTAAGTCGTAACACAACGACAAAAGTCCACAATATTTACAAACAGCAGAAATAGTTTTTGAAACAAAATCCAAAGTATTTAAATAGAAAAATACAACGAGGCTATGAGACCTATCAAACATAGCTCATACCCTTGGAGTATTCTCCGCAGACACCTGCATAAAAGCACTGTCCCAAGAATCTCTACTTTTCCCATGTCACATCAAAATGTAGAACATGGACCCATTATAGAAAAGTCATCAGACAGTTTAAGCATAGATACAATTTTCCAGAATGAAATAAATACAATCCCAAGAGAAAGACATCTAGTCCTTATACAGCTTTGGTCAAGTATGTCTAACTATGTGACCATCTCCAGGGTACCTACTAGTAGCACCAAAATTTTTAAGTTAATAAAATACTCTAAACTTTTTTCTTTTTAAACTCAATCAAAGAGTAATTAAAAGAGTAACATTTTGAACTCTAACCATTTTTAATTTCAATCTATCTTTTTGCTCAAACTCTTTCATTTAGTTAAAATTTGAACTTTTTCACAACTTTAACAACGCTAATTTTTTTGTAAAATTTCAATTTGAGTTCAAACTCATTTATTTGAAAATAACTCATTACGTAACTCAAACTCATCAAATTTAATGATCGCCAATTCACACCGACAACAATCAATTCAATTCCACAACACACATATAACACCTCAATTAAATTTCAACAATTCAAACATAATTCACCCAATTTCAAAACTCCACATTTTTACACATAAACCACCAAATTTCATCAATTCATTTTCTACAAAATCCACAAATAAATCACATCTAAAAAATTCATAATAATAATTATGAACATATAAATCACACCAAACATGAATCACCACAAACCACACCTCCAATTTAAATTCCACTAAATTACACATAATCAAATTAAATTAATTTTTCACAAAATCACACCTCAAATACATCAAATTTCTTTTCCACAAAATTATAAATAATGTCCTAAATACAAACTAAAAGTTTGGAAGGAGCCCTTACCTTAACGATAGCTCTAATACGCGATTACGGTACTGTAATTAATTCCGGTAAAATTTAAGTTCGTGACATCGTGTCGAAAACTAGCTCACTAGCACCACAACGAGGCAATGAGCAACTTTCTCTTCTGTCACTTCTCGAACCGAAACTTAGATCTAAGAGTAAAGTGAAGATTTTTGTGTTTGTGGGTTTTGAAAACAAACAAAATTTAGAAACAGGGAAGGAGGAAGAAGAAGAATCTAACATTATAGATATTTCTGGAAAAAAAAAATCAATATAAATCACTTGTCAAATTATTTTTTCAAAAAAAAAAAATCTATTATCGCCACAACTCAATTGACAAATGAGTTTCTCAGCAATAAGTGACATTTTTTAAAAAACTATTTGATATTAAATTTTTTGTAACATAATCAAATTATTCTCCTACAAATAATTTTAATTGGGTCTCAAAAATATATATATTAAAATATATATAAATATTAAACGTATTTTTAACTCTAATAAAATATGATTTTGATATTTAATTCCCAAAATAAAATTCAATTGTGCTAAATGCCTAAGCAATTTAACACAAAATACCCTAAAATCGCATAAATTAGAATTTAAAAAATTAAGGGTCTTACAACGAGATACTATTTGGTGGAGAAAATTATGTTCGACAACTTATACACAATGTGCATGTTAAGCAAGTTGCAACAAAGGATAATTGGATGACACTTCCAGAAATGGAATATGTGATTGCTTCAAAGTTTAACGTGGTTGTCGTCGCATTATCACTTCACCAATCGCAAACATATTTTCCACTTCGAAGTCCACCAACAACATCTATGTCAGATCATCGTGTGATTGTTATTGTATTTGTTAATAACTGTCATTTTGTACAGGTATTAATTGATAATTAATAATCTATAATTTATTTATAATTCATAATTCATAATTGATTTATAATTTTATTTAATTTAACAGGTTTACTCAGATTCTCCTATACCACTAGCAAGTAATTTGTGAAAAAAATATTTCAATGAAGAAGCACGACAATGAGAGAATATTTACAGGGATCGCATGCAACATTGGTTGCAGATATTTTCAGAAACTATAAATGAAGTTATTGTAAACTGAATTGATAACATGTAATGAAGTTGTTTGATTAATTAACATGTTTAATTATTTTTTTCCAAATCCAAAATGATATCTAAAATATATATAAAAAATAGAGATCCAAAATCCAAATCTAAAATAGATATCAAAAATAGAGATCCAAAATCCAAATCCAAAATAGATATAAAAAATAGAGATCCAAAATCCAAATCCAAAATAGATACCATAAAATAGAGATCCAAAATCCAAATCCAAATCCAAATCCAAAATACATATCAAAAATAGATATTCAATACGAAATACAAATTCAAATCCTAAGTCTGCCTATGTTTCCTACGATATGGCACTACATTAGTCCAATCTCTACCACCACCCCTCTGAGATTGCAATACCAAAATTAATTCATTGATGAGTGCGATGCCATCAGGTAATACCAGTTGTCGACCAAAAAGCTCCTCTGCAATTTGTATTGCCCGACGCTGCATTAAAAAACACATTAATTAATTAAATGATTAATTATATTAATAAAGTTATAACTTAAAGTTAAATGAATTTACCGTTGTGACATATGGAGCATGATCATCATCGGTAGGTTCTGCAACCAAAGGAACTACATAGACTGGTTCTCTACGAATGATATATGGATGAGAAATCCGACGAAACCAGTCCATGTACTCAATTGCGCACTCTGTAGGTTTGTGTACAACTACCCCAGCGTCAACTACATGAACAACATATTGCGTAAACATGATGTCCATTTCCTCTAGTGTGGTCGTCTGGTCTACTATCTCCAAAGGTGAAACAGGGATGGTTTGGACATGTCCATATTGACGCAATACCCTATCTGGTAAGTGAGCATACATCTTGGGACCCCAGCGTATCCAACATATGTCATCAACATCAATCTCGTCCAATGCTTTCCTAAATGGAATAACCAAACCTTTATCCCGTTTTGGCTTCCATCTATGTGCTCTCGAATATTCCTCATCATAAGTCTGAGATAGTCGACAACAATTCACACACAATGCTGGAAAATGCTCATACACCTATGTTTGCACATATGTAATAACATATTCATAAATCAGTAAAGCAACAAACCACAAAATCAAGAAATAAATCAAACAAGGAAAACAAGCGCAAATACCTGTAATAGTGTCAGATATCCGGATATCGTCCTAGTCTGATCATGCTCGCTTCTCAAAGATTGTCGTACAAGTAAGCAAGCGCAACAACATTCCATGCATATCCCCCGCATGAGTTGAGGTCTCTAAAGCATTCAAAGTAGGCAACACTCAATGCGAAGGCACTTTTGTCGCTGAACAAGGTGCAACCCACAAAAAATAAAAGAAATGCCCTCGCAGCCATCTGCAATGGTATACGTCGAGCAACCAACTATACCGAACAATGGTTGTCCGCGTCATGTTAAACTCAACATATGCATCTGCCAAACTAACCCCAACTAACTCACCCAATAATTCAACAGCTTCATCCTTATTAAATATATTAACGCTAAAAAACGCATCGGTGATGGGTATATGCAGTAGCGAAGACACATCATCCAAAGTAATGGTCATCTCCCCAATTGGAAGATGAAAGCTGTTAGTGTCGCGATGCCATCTCTCGACAAAGGTAGAAATTAGACCTCTGTCGATCATCTCGTAGCTACATTTTAGCAATGGATATAAACTGGAACTTTTAACAAGTTCCTCAACCTCTTCATTTTCAATGACAACTTCTTTTAATTTTTTTCCATTGCTAAAAACCCTTAACTCTCCGCGATCCTGAAATAAATTAACCATACAAATATAAGTTCAAACACATTAACCAAAATTAAATATTTAATTTGATTAAAATATTTACTTACCACGCCGTCCCATAGTCGTGTCGCAACATGATCCTCATATGTTCTTAAGACAGACCTGTCAACTGGACCCCCAAGATATCCGTCAACTACTTCAGGGTGGGCCTCATCAGCATGTTGGGCCTCATCCGCTTGCCCCTGTTCTGCTTGTGCCTGTTCTGCTTATTGCCTCCGTAATCTTCGTTGCTCACGCAATTCAAGCTGAGCACGGTGAGCCCGTGCAGAAGCGATTGGTCTAACACAACGACTATCAAGCCCTTCGTCGGGTATAACACGACCGTCTCTATCAGTAAACATTGTCTGCACCATTTCTCCATAAACAAATCATAATCACTATCCAAAAACATAATGACAACATCAACCTACGTGAACTGAGTTCACGTACGTGAATTCCACAAGACAGCCATGACCTACGTGAACTTCAGGACCTTAGGTGAATTCAGTTCACGTATGTGAACTCCATAACAAAACTTGTGTGCCTACGTGAATTGAGTTCACGTACGTGAACTTTATCAGGCTACGTGAACTGAGTTCACGTACGTGAACTCCATAACAAACCATATGTTCCTACGTGAACTTTATCAATCTACGTGAACTGAGTTCCCGTATGTGAACACCAACAACCTACGTGAACTGAGTTCACGTCCACATACGTGATTTCAGTTCACGTATGTCAACACACTCAGAATACGTGAACTGAGTTCACGTTCATCATTTGAAAACACCCTAAAAACCCATAAAACCTTAAAACACCCCTAAACCCAGAAAACCTTTTCATTCAACAGTCCTATTTAGAATAAATTGTAGAGAGTTAAACCCAAAATTCCAAAATGCATACAGTTAACCCAAAAACGAAAAATAACAATGGCTTACTTGATTGATTGAAGAAGCTTCAAGTGATTCAAGATGGTGTTGAATGTGTTGAAGATGTGGTGTTCAAGATGATTGCTTACTTGATTGAATATTAAAATGGGTCTATAAATTAATGAAGAAATTGAAGAATGTCAATGATTGAAGATGAAGGAGATGAATGTGTAAGGTTGAAGGAGATGAATTTAGAAATGTTGTTTAATTGAATAAAGAGGGAAGGACAATTTAGGTATTTTGAGTTTAAAAAAAATTGAGGGGTGTGGAAAGTAAAATGAAGGGTGTGGAAAGTAAAATTATATTTAAAAATATAATAAATTAATTTATAATATGTAATAAGTTAAATATAAAATTGTTTACAATGGTCATAAAATGTTTACCTGCTCATTATGATGAAAAATTGAAACTTACGGTAATGCTTATTCTATTACGTACTTATCCAATTTTAAATATCCTATGTTTCGTATCAAAATGACTCAATTTCTGGTTCTCGAACTCAATCTCTATTCTTTTGTTCCCAAACTCAGAACAAAAGAAGAGCTCCTTTGGTCACATATAATGTCAATTGTATTCTCCGCAGCTTCAAACCTTTCTTGGCACAAAGTTTGTCGTCAAAGCTCTCCTCCAATTGGAAGTTGGAGATTAAAATCGAGGATTCAGTCATGTAAGAACTCTTTGCAATCTGATATTTACATTAAACATAGGGTTGGTGCACGGTCGACGGGACCCATTCAACCTACTCACCTCATTCAAGTCGCTACAACTGCTGCTCAGACTGGTGCACAGGTTTGTTTTTACTCTAATTATATATACTAAGTATATTTTCGGCATTACATTGGGGGTTCAGATTTTAGAATCCAATATTACATTTGATATGATTTCGAATGAATTTGCATTCAGATTTGAGACTCCAGAATCAACTATACTCGAGACCAACCAAAATGTCAAATCAAATTAACACCACTAGAATCAATTTTTGATTACTCCAACCAAATGTAGATGGAGTGGTCACGTGTCTCCATATATTGAAGGAATGAATTGTTTTTTATTGTTTGAATGAAGTGTAAGTTTTGTTCAGTTTATCCTCCGCAGCTAGATGATCAAACTAAAGTAGCCAACATGTGTGTGTGTGCGCCTTAACTACGCTGTTTAACTGAAGCTAAATAAGAACAGTGGCATGAATGGGGTTTTGAGCTGAATTATGATGCAATATCAATTATCATGGCTCTATTGAGGTTACTCTTTATAATGACAGGAAAAGTGTTAGAAAGTACTATAGTTGCCTCAGCGCCAAATTGGTTAGTTAATAGAATGGCAGCTGAGAGGGATTCTACGTTCCCAGAGATGATATACTCTAATTTGCTTTAGGCTTGATCAAATCCAAATATGAGCCGACGAACAAAGGAGGGTGTCGTGATTGAGTTATTTTACGATGCAATTCTACAGGCATGAGTCTTTTGCCAAGAGGGCCAAAGACAAACCAGTCCCCAAATTTATGGCCACTTTTAGATTTTGAAATGTATAGGGCAAGTTGTCAACCAGCTTGCTATACCTGATCACTATAAAATTCATGCAGCGTTCCATGTTTATCTGTTACTCTTAAAGAAGGTTCTGTCACCTCAACTTTCTTTCGACCCATTGTTCTTCGTGCTGTCTAAAGAATGGGTATTACAGGCTCAACTGGTTTTGGTCTTAAACCACAGGCTTAGCTTAAATGTTCTGGTAATAGGAAGGTGTTCAGCCAGGACATTCTTGTGATGTTTACCTTGATGATAAGGTGAAACTTTTGGGAGAGTATTGCTAGTAAAACCGCATATGATGTGGTGTATGCTAGGATAAATGGAAGTGGACATAGAAGAATAGAATTTGAGTCACTTTCTTTTATTTACAGACTCACAGTTAAGTAATTAGGGACTTCTAAAGAAAGATGTTGGTAAATGAGAGAAAATTAAATAATGAATTAAAGAGGGGGTGAGAGACGAGTACAGGTGTGGAATATTATTAAGAGTAGGGAGTGGGACCGGAAGTTCTTAAATCATGGAATTGAGAGAGAGAGAGAGAGAGAGAGAGAGAGGGAGACTTATACTAAAATGCTCATTCAAACTAGTAGCACAATGGAGAAAGGAAAACTGAATATTATTTCACTTTTAATTCTGGAAAAACTACAAAAGCAAAGGTACACTATATACTGAAGTACGTAAACGCTGTAACGACTCTTTGAGCTATAGCTATGAATTCTGAATCTTCACTTGATCTTGCAACTGTATTTTGCTCCTTACTCCTCCATGTCACCAACATTCCTACAGCTTCTTACATATAATTATGAACATTTTGAGTTCAGTAATTGGTTTGTAAACAAAGTCTAATTATTAATTCACTTGTGTTTCTTAAATTTTAGGACATGAATATTGTTTAGACACTCTTAAATAGAGTAGGTACTATATTTATATTTATAATTGTGTATATACTATAAGGGAGACTTATGGGAAAGTACACATTGTGGTATTAATTTATTTTTCAAGATAGAGTACTTAGTCATCAGGTAGCTTAGTCTAATATGACAGTCTTACAGATTTGGGCTGTTTCGGTTTAACTTCTACTGTATATTTTGTTCTGGTCTAAGAGAAAAATGAACCTTGGGGTGGTGGGGGGGGGGCGTTGAGGGTGATCGGCCTTTGCTCCTCTGCCAATCATGATGATGGTGGTGCCGGTTCGGAAGGGGAGGCACCTGCAAAAGGCACTCTAGACATAATATAGTGAAATGAGTAGGGAAGTGAGAGATACTTTGATTAAAGAAAACCATGCTCTTTATATAGGAAGTGTGGAGAGGCTCCTTCATAGGCCTTATGTCTGTAGGCTTTAGAGAAATGGGACCGTGTACTCATTCGGTCGGCTTAATATCCTAGTAAGTTATCATAAATTCAGGTCTTCTTGGTGTATTGGCGTAAATATAGTTGGTCCCTCTGTTTATACTGACACAACTATCCTTGCTTAGTGTGAACTCGGTCTTATGGACCAAATGATTTGATAAAAAAAACTTAGCTCCCGAGCGTCGAGGACTAGAGGTCAAAGGACATAGGCACTCCATTTTACTGAGTATCCAAATAATTTGGTATTGAACATATTGCATTATTGCTAATTATAGCATATTATTTTTTTCTAGTTAAGTAACGTTTTGACATACTATTATCTTCGTATTAATTTCACCACTTTGTGATTTACAGGTTGTGATGGATGCTGTTAATAAGCCACGAAATATTACGTATAAAGGATTAACTGACTTGGTGACTGAGTAAGGTCTCATTGAATCTTCAATTAATGCTTATCTTCTTTGATGTTCAAAACTTCCAATCAATTTATCAAAACATTCTATCCGTTATCTCCTCTGTTGTCATCCTTCTTGTTCTCATCTAGTTAGATAACATAAATAGCTGGACAATCTTTGATATGCATGATATTTTTCTGTTGTTCGAGCTCTGTTGTATGCTGCAAATATTATGCCTTTGATATGTGTTCACTTTGAACTCTAAGCTCCTTTGAGTTGTTGTTATTGTTTATTTTACTGAAAGCTGCTTTTGTTTTTCAATCTTCACTATTGTACTGATAATTTTTTTCATGTTATGTTTATCTCTTTAACTGAATGAGTCATTTGTAAATTAATAGGACGGATAAAATGAGTGAAGCTGCCATATTAGAAGTGGTGAAGAAGAATTTTGACGATCATCTTATTCTTGGGGAAGAAGGCGGCATAATAGGAGAAGCGGCTTCCGATTATCTCTGGTGCATTGATCCCTTAGGTTTGTGATTTCATTCAATGGTTCCTTTAGCCCTCAACTTTTTAATAAATAACAACTGTTCTTGTTCGAATATATCTTTGAAAAGTTGAGGACTAAAGGAAAAGACACACTCTGGTTGTGCCACTAAGAACATAATCGTACCTTTGGAAATTGCAAATACTAGATATATGGTTGTATCTTTACAAATTAAAGTGAAAACTCTAATTATGTCATATAGTAAATGATAGGAATAGATGTAAGTGTGGCCAAAAAAATATTTGAGACAGTTTTTTTAGCAAGTATAGGGGAGGTGAGTGTTTTTTCAAAACTAGAGAAGGTATTAGTATCATCCGAAGGGAACTCAATGGAGATAAATGCAATTTCCCTTAAAACATAAACTTAATTACAGCTCCTACTATATTGATACCTCAAATACATAATCAAAATATAGTTTTAAATATGATGCATACCACGAATGAAAGGCAGAACATAATCAAGAGTTGCATATTGTCTAGACCTAATGTTAGAAGATATTAGAAAGATTACTAAGGTCAAAATGGTTCTTCAAAGTGGGATTAGCCTTGTAGGCTTCGTTTATAACCACACATTGGTGTTGAACACAATGAGGAAAAACACTGACAATGTTGAGTTGGTTAGACATGGAGTCACAAGGTTTGCTACCACATTTCTTACTTTGCAAAGATTGCATCAATAAAAAGTCAACCTTAGTAAGATGTTCACTTTAGAAGAATGGTTGAAGTGCAAGGCAGCTAACGATCCTAAGGGAAAGAAGGCAATCGATCCCAAGGAGTACATATCCATAATAGACATATCGAACTTATTTTGCGTCAAATAACATCAAAAGTATTGGTTTCGGAAGATGGAATATCTAATGTATTTTTACCTGGGGAATTTATTGGATTATTGCGAGCAGAATGACCAGGGTGTGCATTGGAAGAATTATGACATCATTTTAGCATGATATTATCTACACTTTTAAGGTCGTGGGACCTCTTGTACAAGTGTTTAGATTTGTTGATAATGAGAAAAAACCTGCAATAGGATACATATATGCAGCAATGATCAAGGCCAAGGAGGATATTCGAAAAGCTTTCAATGAACAAGCAAGCAAGGGCGTATATGTATTTGCATTCATTGATTAAAGTTGGAAATGTTAACTTCATCATCCATTGCATGTTGCAGGCTACTACCTAAATATGTAGTATTTTTATAGCAAACCAGAAATTGAGAATGATCCCATATTGGTGGGAGGTCTTCACTTATGCATTGAAACACTTAGTGAAAGTCATCAAATGAGTGACATGACTACAACATAGTTGACGGAATATAAAATTACTAATTGCCTCTTTGGATTGGGTGGAGCAATAAGACAAAGGGCAACATTAACTCCGGGTAACTGAGCATGTAAGTTAATACTTGCTATTAAGTTATAGAGTTTTCTACAATGTAGGTTCATATTAATTTAGCAAACTAACATTTTAAATTATAATATGTTAGAATATTAGAAAACATCTTATAATATCTTTTATATTATATTAGAGTATCTTGAGTTATTTTCTATGATCAATTTATAATCATAGAGAATCTTAGAATATCTCTTATTATTATGATTTATTCCTAATTTAGAATTTAATCTATGTTTCTCTATAAATAAAAATTAGTATTGAGTCTATTGTAATCAATTCAGCATTAAGCTATTATCAATAATATTCAAACCCTTATTATTTTCTCTCTTCCTTTTCTCTAAAATCCCACAACTTCAACATGGTATCTAGAGCCTATTTTGATCCTCCTTGAATGATCCTGCCTCCATTCCGCTGCTGAGTTCCCAACAGTTTAAGAATATAATCATAGTTTCTCTTTTCTAGCATGATCATTCCTTTTTCTGACTATTGTCACTTCTGCCCACAATCGTCGCTGCTGCTGCTGCTGCTGCCCTGTCTGCTACTGCCGCAGCCTCCATTTGCTTCTGCCTGCCGTCATTGCTGGAAACATTTTCCGGCAAACGACCACTCCATCAACTTCGTCTCTTCCAGATCAGCCCACTCTTCAAAGCGCACCGCAGAAAGCCATCGCACGCGCTGCCTCTCTTCGCTGCGCGTGACGGCGTGTCCAACAGCAGTTTTAGACGCGACCTTTTTCGTTGAACTCGTCTCGGCCTCACGGTTCCAGATCTGCCCTTACTTTCAAATTTTGATCAATGGAAATATGTGTTATTGTTCAAACAGTCGTTATCTCTCTTATTTTGAACGCATTTTTTTATTTCATTGATCGATCATGACTTTGCTTCATTAGAGTTGCACTGCTTCTTCTTCGGTGTTTGTCATGCAATTTAGTTATTACTAATAGATTATAATAGTGGCTTATATTCCCACCGACGGTCATTTTGGTGGTGTCCCTTTTTCCACATATGAATTATATTAGTGATGATTTCTTCCGTTGGTGGTTATTCTAACGGTGTCTTTTATTTTCATGACTTACTTTATCTTGGCAATTTTTACCAGATGCACTGGCCTTGCCTTTCTCTCCTTGAAGCACGTCTCTTTATCCTTGAAGTAAATTCAAGTTTAAATATTTTGAGTCTCTGATATTATTGGTTTGAAGCTTCCAAATGCATTTTTTTAGAAGGAAGGACTTTGCTTTATTCAACTGCTTGCCATGAATTTCTCTCATGCTGATGATCATTCCGGCTATTTGGCTAGGCTATATTTATAGCAATTCTTTCCGACTTCACATGCATCCCTGAGTTGCCTCTCCATCTTTTTTATTATTTTGTGGAGAAAAACATTGTTTTCTTGTAGCAAGCTAAAGCTTTGTAAGCTTTAGCTTGAGAGGGAGTGTTAGAATATTAGAAAATATCTTATAATATCTTTTATATTATATTAGAGTATCTTGAGTTATTTTCTATGATCAATTTATAATCATAGAGAATCTTAGAATATCTCTTATTATTATGATTTATTCCTAATTTAGAATTTAATCTATGTTTCTCTATAAATAGAAATTAGTATTGAGTCTATTGTAATCAATTCAGCATTAAGCTATTATCAATAATATTCAAACCCTTATTATTTTCTCTCCTCCTTTTCTCTAAAATCCCACAACTTCAACATAATACATAGATTCATTCCAAGAAGAGAAGTAGACTTGAGCATAAGAGGTTGGAAAACTTGGTTTTTGTTAAGTATAACTAGGATCTGAAAGAGCGCTATGATTGATCCAATTGTCTTGAATAATGATGATGATTACACCAATGAATTTGAAGTGGGAGACTTGGGGGAAGATAGTGAACCTGTTGAAGAATAAGTTTATGCCGATGATAATCTAACTTGGAATAATGTTGCCAATGTAAGTGGGACTAATGAGCCGATGGTCTACAATAGGCGGACAACAAAAGAAAAGGCAACTACAAGTACATCTAGGACAATAGAACAAGAAGCAATAGCACAAGAAGTGGTGGTAGAAGAAGATGTTGAAGAAGTTGAACCTATTTATATTGAAGATGATGGGGAGGAGGAGGAGAATGAAGAATTTTTTGAAGTTGATGGGGAAGAGGAGGAGGAAGAAGAGGAAGAATACTATGTTGAAGACGATGATGATCTTTGATTCCTATAATATGGATTTTAGTTTTAATATTTTGTTATTTTATTACTTTATGTTGAAGAAGATGATGATATTTGGTATTTAAATGTATGTTTTAATTAAGACTTGGGTTTTTTTTATTACTATTTATGAATGTTTATGAGTTTGAGACATTGTTGAATTTTGCATGTTTATGTAGTATTATTCATGTAATTTGTTCAAAAAATAGAGGTAATCCCGGTATCCCGCTACCCAGTTGCTAGAGTTGGCCGCGACGCGCCGCTATCTTGGATTAACTACCTAGATGTATTGTATATTCGATTAAGTATTTGTAATTATTACACATTATTCTGACTGTATTAAAATATGTTATTTCTGACCGCATGTTCTTCATGCATTTGTTTTATATTGTATAATTTAAATAGTTTGATTACAAATCTTTGTCAATTTTTTAGATGGGACTACAAACTTTGCACATGGCTATCCCAGCTTTGCTGTTTCTGTTGGGGTTCTATATCGAGGAAATCCTGCTGCTGCTACCGTGGTGATTTATTCTTTATCTTTTACTTCTATTTCATGTTATTTTATGCAACCTTCAATCTTTAATTCTTCATTGATATATAATGAACGATTCTTGTGCCGTAACTAGAAATTTAGCCTCAACGCTCGACCAAACAATTACATTTTGTTTCTCTCTTCTCTATACAAGATATATCCACTAAAAAGCATACAATAAGCCAACCTTCTATCAGTCCTTAAATTTGCATGGTCTGCATCCTTATACGATTCCATAGTCTACATGTGTTGTTTCTTCCATTTAGGGGTGTACCCTAGTGCAATCTCCATATTGTAGAAATGCAGCTATTTTCTATTGGAGGAGGTATGAGGAAGGATATTAAGAATTTCATGGAAGAATATTAGACTTGCTGAAGAAACAAATACCTTAATCTTTATCCCGTAGAGCTCTGGCAGTCACTATCCATACTTAGCTGTGGAGTGACATCTCTGTGGAATTCATATCTAGCCTACCAAAACCAAATGGAGAGAGCACTGTTCCGAATATTGTGGGTAGGTTATCTGAATATGCACATTTTCCTTATGAACTACTCTCGTAACCAAATTATATAAATGAGGGTCACTAGACATTGTAGTGTATCCCATGGTAGTTTTCTCGCCTCTGTCTACTCATTCTCTCTTCCTACAGGCTCAACCTCACACAAGAAGTATGTTTGTTCAAAACAGTAATGGTGCAGCTATAAGGACTCCCTCAACATTCTTACTGATTCAGATAGGTTCTATGCTATCACATCAGAAGGGGGTGATGCGCTATAGTTTATGTAATATATGTTACCCCTCATGCGATAAAACAAATAAACTGGATACATGTTTTCTCAAATTAAATAAGATAAATCATCATATTGTCATAAGGGGATTCAATCTAATGATTATGTATCCTATTTATTTATACTAAAAAGAACGTTGCTAAGGGTCCCCAAAATGCGCTCTTAACAGCTGTGTAACACAATCATTCAAGGAAACATAAAGTCTAGGGTGTTATAGAAATCACATATGTTATATGTAGAGAATTTGGCTTTTGAACTTTCAAAATGATCAGAGGCCAAACTTTCTTATTATCATTTTTCCCTCGTTTGTTATTGTCAAGAAATTCTCATCTGCTTTATCCTTTTCATTATAAATTAGAGAAACTTGTAATTTTAGTTGTGTGACCGCTCATCAGATAAGAAATAGCATCTAATGTCTATTTAATGATGGAGAAAATAGAGTTGGGGCAAGACAAGATATGCTAAGATGATATTTATTTATGTATTTCAGGTTGAGTTTGTTGGTGGTCCTATGTGTTGGAATACTCGCACTTTTACTGCAACTGCTGGTGAAATAAATTTCTTTTCCAACTTTCATCAACCCTTAGAGAAACTAAAAATTATTTAGTAAACTTGTTTTCTGTTTCTACTGATTAGTTTTATCAATATAGTTTCAGCATTGATATAATTCTCTTACCTTCTAGGTGGTGGAGCATTCTGCAACGGCCAAAGGATCCATGTCAGTGCAACTAATCAGGTAATTATGACTAAATAATGCCTTTGAATACAGAAAGTTAACTGCACATCCTGCATCATCATTATTTCTGTATTTTTTTTGAAAAATATGAGCAATCTTCACTTCTTTTAGGTGGAACAATCTCTTCTAGTGACAGGTTTTGGGTATGAACATGATGAAGCCTGGGCTACTAACATAGAGTTATTCAAAGAATTTACGGATGTCAGCAGGGTATTCATCTACTTTATACAACACATGTTCCTCATTTCTCTGCCTTTCACCAATCATTTTCTTGACTTTGATGCTTAGGGTGTAAGACGGCTTGGTGCAGCTGCCGTGGACATGTGTCATGTGGCTTTGGGAATTGTAGAAGCTTATTGGGAATATCGTCTAAAGCCATGGGACATGGCTGCTGGTGTTTTGGTATGATTTATGAGTTCTATATTATCAACAATTATTCTTAAGGCCTAAGTTTTGTGATTGAGTTAAAGTGTTTGGGTTTTGTGTAGAAAGTAAATTTTCCTAGTGGAAAGACATGCAAGATCTTATTTATTTAAGAGAAAATTACACTCACCTCCTTGAGGTTCTCCTAAATAACATTAACACTCCCTCTAGTTTTTAACTAAACACTAACCTCCCTCTATTTTTGTTGAAAGTGAAGCACCTCCCTTCCCTTTAACACTGTTAACTCTCAATTAGCTTCTTCACTTTTATTCAACTCTTACAAGTTACATACTACAGTCACTCTCACTCTCTCTAATGTATAAGCTGTTTTTCGATATTACTGAGTGTTGAAGTTGTGGGATTTTAAAGAAAAAGAGAAGAGAAAATAATAATGGTTTGAATATTATTGATAATAGCTCTATGCTAACTTGATTACAAAAGACTCAATACTAATTTCTATTTATAAAGAAACAAAGACTCAATTCTAAATCAGGAATAAATCATAATAATAATGAGATATTCTAAGATATCTCTATGAATATAAATTGATCCTAGGAAATAACTCAAGATACTCTAATATAATATAATATAATAGATATTATAAGATATTTTTTAATATTCTAACACTCCCCCTCAAAGTAAAGCTTACTAAGCTTTAGCTTGCTACAAGAAAAAATGTTTTGCTCCACAAAATAATAAAAAAGATGGAAAGGCAACTCAGGGATGCATGTGAAGTCGGAGAGAATTGCTATAAATATAGCCTAGCCAGATAGCCTGATTGATCATTAGCCTGAGAGAAATTCATGGCAAGCAATTGAACAAAGCAAGTTTAGGGAATATGCATTTGGAAGCTTCAAACCAATAATAATGGAGACTCAAAATATTTAAACTTGAATCTGCTTAAAGGATAGAGAGGCGTGGTTCAAGGAGAGAAAGGCAAGGGCAGTGCATCTGAGACAAATTGCCAAGATAAAGTAAGTCATGAAAATAAATACATTGTTAGAATAACCACTAACGGAAGAAGTAATCACTAATATAATTCATATGTGGAAAAAGGGACACTATCAAAATGATCGTCAGTGGGAATATAAGACACTATTATATCTATTAATAATAACTAAATTGCATGACAAACACCGATGAAGAAGCAGCGCGACTCTAATGAAACGAAGTCATGGTCAATCAACGGAAAAGAAAATGCGTCCAAAACAGGAGAGATAACGACTGTTTGAACAATTGACACATATTTTCGTTGATCAAAATTGGAGAGTAAGGGCAGATTTGGAACCATCGAAGAGAGAATGATCGTCCACCAAGAAGAATCCCATCAATTGAATGGCAAATCTTCCAAACCTGTCATCTAAGAGCCCACTCACAAGGGTTGAAACAGCTGTCACGACAAAGGCTGGAGAGTTTCCTCCACCAAAAATGTGATCCCATGGTCCACTTCCCAAGGACACCAAAATCTGTGGGACCACTATTCCCAGAATCAAGACACCCATTAATAATAACCATTGGCCAAATCCCAAATCAAGGCATATGGAACACTATAAGTGCCAAATCAAGGCATATGGAACACTATAAGTGATTGCCAGTGGAAACCCTAGAATGGTAAAGATTGCTATCATTGCGACCATAATGCTTGTTGGTGGTGGTAGACCTTTACCTACATAGCCAATGCTATTTGCCACATAGGTTAATACTAACATTACAAGTAAGCTAATAGTAATCAAGATATATGAGATTCCCCACACAAAACTAGCCCCCCCTTCCTGCATAGCCTTTCCATAAGCAGTGACGTTACTCTAAGAACAACTGAAATAAGCAACAAACCACGTGCTCCCATTCTAACTCCAGTATCATAAATAAGGCCTCCATTTGGATCACCATCATAACTTTCTCAATCCATCCAATCAGGTATCAAAGATAATAAATGGGAACCATTCAATCCATGTCAGAACAGTTACAGACAGTACAATCCATATAGGGAATGAAAAATATTTAAATGTCCCAAACAATTCCCACATGAAAGCTTCTTCCGCACTACTTGTCCCTTCTCCGGCATGCACTGCCCCACTTAAACTTAAAGGCACTTCATGAGCAGACACAAGGCTGAGATACGTTGTGACCGCAATTAAAGCAACATCGAGAAAGAAAGCAGACTTGAGATTTGCACAACTAATAGAGCATGCAGGGGTAGGTGTGAAAGTAAAAATCTTGTACCAACACCTGTATGCCCCAATTGCATAGCCAATAATGTTACCAATGGCCAAAAACAGGGATAAGTAAGCATTTGCAACAAGTGTCCTCCGAGCATCAAGAATATCAAGCGACCATTGACAATTCCTCAACAAAAAACTACCACTATAGATCATTGCATTCCAACCATGCATCACAAAATTATGATCTTTATACCTCTCCCATGGAACTTCAAAAGTCATATCGGTAAACATAGCATCACTATCCATCCACCATAGACACTCAATTTCAGGATGAGATAACAAAAGTTTCCTAATCAAAGGAAGCTTAGCCCAAAAACCAGCCATCTAAGCATCAAGAAGAGCTATGCTATAGAAAATTTCAATTCCATGAAGCCTACAATAATCAATCTTGTTTTTAATCGATTTCAACAAATAATGATTACCAACGGGATTCTCACACGGTTTTGGCGAAGAACCAGTAACAAGAAGAACATGCGATTTATTCGGTCTTATAAAATTAGGGTAATCAGGGTTATTACAAAGCCATTCAAATTGTTGTTCATCCCAATCAAAGATTTTTGGTCCAAGCATGTAAGGTGTTTTTTTATCACGCTTTTCATCATCACCACCTTCGTCAACGAAGATCTTTCGAAATATCGAAAGCTCCGTAATTGTTGTTGTTATTGTTGTCTAAGGATTGAGCTTCTTCGAGGATATGGTGAGGCTCCACGCACCAGCTACGCGAGTAGGGTTGTTGACGGATCTCGTTGAGGTCTTGTTCGGGAGTACCGAGTTTGCTGGTGCCGATTGTGCCGCGGAGGACGACGACGATGAGGAAGACACAAATGAAGGTGAGGGAACCACGAAGGCAGGCGCACTGCATTTGACAGAGATAGCGAGATCCGAGGCACATGAGTGTGCGTGGAACAACTTTTGACCTAAAAAATATCTGAGTTGTGTAGATTGGGAGATTTTGCACACAATGGAAGTGGTTGTATAAGAAAACTTTTCCAGCAGCGATGGCAAGTAGCAGTAGCAGATGGCGGTGGCGATAGTAGCAGATGGGGCAACAGCTGACGGCGACAGATCTACTCGCATGATAATTTTCCGGTAATAGTGGCAGCGACAGTAGTAGCGAATTGAACGGAAAACAAGTGAAACGTGTCAAAATGTTGGAAAAGAGAAACTATGATTATATTCCTAATTGTTTGGAAATCGGCAGCGGAATAGAGGTGGGGTCGTTCAGGGAGGATCAAATAGGCTATAGATACCATGTTGAAGTTGTGGGATTTTTGAGAAAAATAGGAGAGAAAATAATAAGGGTTTGAATATTATTGATAATAACTATATGTTAACTTGATTATAAAAGACTCAATACTAATATCTATTTATAGAGAAACATAGACTCAATCTTAAATTAGGAATAAATCATAATGATAATGAGAGATATTCTAAGATATCTCTATGAATATAAATTGATCCTAGGAAATAACTCAAAATACTCTGTTTCGTTCTTGCTCTATCGCTATTGTTCTTGCTCTGTCGTTTTCGTTCGTTTCTTGCTCAGGTCAACATCGTTTTGTCCGTTCTTGCTCTGTTCAACATTGTTATGTTTTTGCTCTATTGTTTTCGTTCTTTTTGTGACTCTGTTTTGTCTGCTCTGTTTCTACTTTGTTGATTGCAATTACTATTAGAACTTGATTTTTATGTTGGATTTTGGTTATTAAGACCCCTTTAATAGTGTATTTTGCTATTTTTTTAGTATTATTGTATACTAATAGAGATTTAGTTATATATGTTGGTTACGATTTTGTCCATTAAGGGACAACTGTACTGCTTTCATTAGTTGTACCGTAGGAATATTCTCTTACCATTTAATAGCCTCATAATTTCTCTCTTTTATTGTAAATAATTGAGTTAATTAGGATTTAATTAACTTTCTGTTTTACTTGTACTCCCTAGGTTATTTATACCATATTGTATTATGTACAAAATCAATAAGAAATACAACATATTCACATGGTATCAGAGCTACAGTTCTGATCCGAAAAAAAAAATTAGGATTTTCTCATGGAAGAAAAACATAGCAATCCAAGCATCCTAGATGCTGACCCTAAGGCAGCAACGACTGGAAACACCACTAGTCATCATGAAACAACTATTATTACTAGCTACAAACTCAATGGACATAACTACACATAGTGGTCCAGATCTGTTTGCATCTTCCTCCAAGGAAAAGGAAAGGAAGACTACATCGCTGGCGAGGCTAAGCAGCCAATAAAGACTGATCCCAACCATGAAAAATGGAAACTTGAAAACAGTCTTGTTATGACATGGTTGCTCAACTCCATGACTAATGAGTCTGGTGAAAATTTCATGTATAGTGAAACTGGTGCAGAAATATGGAAGCCAGCCAAAGAGACCTACTCAAATGTGCACAACACCTTAGCCATATTTTAGATCAAAAGTCTCTTACACAATCTTAGACAAGAAGATTCTTCGGTCACCGAGTACTATCATACACTCACAAAATACTAGCAGCAACTTGACATCTATTCAAAAATGGAGTGGAAGTGCACAGATGATGACAAAATCTACAAGAAACTGGTCGAGAAGGACATAATCTTTCAATTCCTATTGAGACTGAATAAAAATTTGGATGAAGTGAGAGGGAGAATTCTTGGAACTAAGCATCTCCCTAGCATTTGTGAAGCATTTGCAGAAGTGAGAAGGGAAGAAAGCAGAAGGAAAATCATGTTGGGAAGTCAAAGTGCAAGTTCAACCATTGAAGATTCTGCACTTGAAGTAAGAGGTCCACCAAAGAAAGGTAGAGGATGGTGCGATCACTGCAAGTGACTTGGAAATACATAAGGAAGAAGAATAAGCAACAAACTCTTGAGGAAGTAAAAGCATGCTGATAGAACCCAGAATTTTATTGGCTAGAATTGATGAGCTCTGATGCTCTTACAATGCTGGAAATATAAAAATGCAGAAAAAGAACTAAACCAGAGTTCTAAGAACTCCTAAACCAGAGCAGAATTGCTCCTAACCAGAGAAAGAATTCCCCTAATTGTTTCTTAGAATATTTTCTGAATATCCTTCCCTCTTCCTATTCTCTCATTCTTATAACATTAAATAATTAACATTATTAATTAGTTTTTATTCCTTTCATTCATCCTTCTTGAAACTGCATGTCTTTCCCACTTCCCCTCTTTAATGAAATATCAGTAAGATAAGAGACATTATTACTAGCTTTTATTCCATCCATCAATAGCTTTTATTCCCTCCATCAATCATGCTAGAAACTGAATGTGTGTGAAGTGTGTGACTTGGTTGAGTGGGCCCCATTCTTTGGGTCTCATTCCTCTTATTTTGCAGTGTTCTATCACATGCACTCTTCCAAAGTAGAACCAAGACTCTGCCCAAAATTCAGATCCTAAACCTACTCACAAAGGTAGCATACTGTGCATTAACTCTTCCTCTAATTTATCTGATAATGTCACTAATGACCAAGACTAAGACTTACCTATTGCTTTGAGAAAGGGAGTAAGGTCTTGTACCAAACAAATAATTGCAAACCACGTTTCTAGTGAAAGATTATCGTTGGGGTACAAGAACTTCATCAACTTTGTGGATAGTATCGAAATTCCTCAAAACTTTCATGAAGCTGTCCTAGTTCCAGAATTGAAGGCTGCTATAATGGAAGAAATTAAGGCACTTAAAAAGAATGGCACATGGCAGCTCTCCCACCTACCAGAGGGAAGAAGGCAGTTGGATGCAAGTGGATATTCTCGGTAAAATACAATGCAGATGGGAGTGTAAACGGGTACAAAGCTCGATTGGTGGCAAAAGGATTCACCCAATCCTATGGGGTGGATTATGAAGAAACCTTTGCATCTGTAGCAAAGTTGAATTCAGTCTGTGTACTCCTTTCCCTGGCAGTAAATTTGGACTGGACACTTCACCAGTTAGATATAAAAAATGCTTTCCTAAATGGTGAACTTGAAGAAGATGTCTACATGAGAATACCCCTTGGACTTGAAACTTCAGAAAATTCAAGCAAGGTATGTAAACTCAAAAGATCACTATATGGACTCAAGCAATCCCCTCGGGCTCGGTTTGATAGGCTTACATGAGTGGTTAGGATACATGGCTTCTCCTAGTGTCAAACTGACCACACAATGTTATTAAAGCATACAAAGGAAGGCAAGGTAACCATTTTCATTGTCTATGTGGATGACATTATTATTACAGGTGACGATTATACTGGAATTGAAGGACTGAAAATGATTCTAGCTAAGGAATTTGAAGTCAAAGATCTTGGTCAGTTAAGGTATTTTTTGGGAATGGAAGTGGCATGGTCCAAACATGGTTAGTCGCTACATGAATGACCCTAGGGAGGCTCATATGAAAGCAGTTAACCACATCCTACAATATCTGAAAAATGCACTAGGAAAAGGGCTGCATTTCAAGAAGGACACAAGCAGGAAAATAGAAATATTCACTGATGCAAATTGGGCAAGCTTAGTGACTGATCAACCAATGGGTATTGCTCTTTTGCATGGGGCAACTTAGTGACCTGGAGAAGCAAGAAACAATATGTGGTTGGTAGAAGCAGTGCAGAAGCTGAACTTAGGTCCATGACACGTGATTTGCGAGGAGATGTGGCTGCAAAGGATGCTTGCAGAACTACACGATTACACTGACCATGAAGTAAGCCTGTTATGCGATAACAAAGCTGCCGTAAGCATTGCTAAAACTCCTGTGCAACATGACAAAACAAAGCATGTGGAAATTGATAGACACTTCATCAAGAAAAAGGTTGACAATGGGCTAATCTCTCTCCAGCACACACCCTCAAGCCACCAAACTGCTGATATCTTGACCAAGGCACTTCCTAGAGCCACCTATGAAAACTTAAGATTCAAGTTGGGCATGATTGACATCTATGATCCAACTTGAGGGGGGGTGTTGGTTACGATTCTGTCCATTAAGGGATAACTGTACAACTTTCATTAGTTGTACCGTAGGAATATTCTCTTACCATTTAATAGCCTCATAACTTCTCTCTTTTATTGTAAATAATTGAGTTAATTAGGATTTAATTAGCTTTCTGTTTTACTTGTACTCCCTAGGATATTTATACCATATTGTATTATGTAAAAAATCAATAAGAAATACAACATATTCATAATATATGAGTACTAATAGGATTTGGTTGTTTAGTAATCTAGTATATATATATATATATATCTGATGTATTGCCAACATATTTTTCAATTCAATGAATATAATTTTACTCTAATTCTTGGGACGGTATCAGAGCTCTTGATCTTTGAGTTACAAACCAACGGACACCAAATATATTTGGAGTACTAGTAGGATTTGGTTGTTTAGTAATCTAGTATATATATATATGATGTATTTCCAACATATTTTTCAATTCAATGAATATAATTTTACTCTAATTCTTGAGACGGTATCAGAGCTCTTGATCTTTGAGTTACAAACCAACGGACACTAGATATATTTGGAGTATTAGAAGGACCCCATACATCAGTATGAACTAAAAGAAATAGAAAATTACTCATTTGGTTACTAACTAGAAAAGGTACATGTTTGTGTTTAGCAAGCTCACACTCCTCACAGTGAAGACTCTTTAGATCTAATTTCTTAAAGAGGGAAGGAAACAACTGCTTTATGACTCTAAATGAAGGATGACGAAGGCAGCAGTAGTACAAAATGACCTTGTCTTTATTGGTGTTTATTGATTCAGAAAAAAAGGAGTTGCTATTGCTGAGTAGATTTGGAGGAAGATTTTGGTTAACCATCTGATATCATCCTAAAAAGAGGAACATATATGGATTTAGGATCTATCCTTGAGTGAACAGTAAAATTCAAAGAGAATGACAAAAAATGACAATTCAAAAGGAAAAAGATAGTAAAAGGATGTAATAAATAGAAGATTGAAGAAAAAGGCACCACACTCTCAATTCTAGAAAAGAAAGAAGAAGTGATTAAACCAAGTGAAGAATCGCCACAAAATATGGATACCTTTGATAAAATTCAAATATGGAAAACAAACATAATGAAAAACACAAAATACAATTAAATTCTATACCAATATTCCTGTTCAACTTCCAGCGCATTTATGACCAAGATAAAAGCCGGATTTGGACTAAAGGCGTAAAATACGAGTTGTAGAGGATTGTCTTAGCTTTCCAACGCATCAAGGATCATGCAAATCAAAGTTTTGAATCTTAAGATATGACCGAAGCAAGACAAATATGTGATTTTCAATATAACCATAATTTTAACAAAACCCAATTTTTGTTCTTCTTTCTGCATGTTGACTTGATTATTTTTATGATGATGTCCATCCCACACTCTCATCGCCAAGTAATAAAGACCATTCCATTCTCTAGCATTACCAATCATTCTCCCCAAATTCTTGTCTTGGAGGACACAAGATTTATTCTAAAGAACATTACATGATAGGTCTTGTGTTAGTTTTTGTATGGAAATTAACCTAGTGGACAATTTAACATTATGAAGAACATTTCTTAGAGTTATGGATGAACTTATTTGGACATCTTTTTGACCTGTAGTTATAAGGGTACCATTTGCTGCATACATTTTCTTATTGCTAGGGCAAGGTGAATAAGTGGAGAAGCGTGTAGGTAAGGGTGTCATGTGGTTAGTGGCTCCATAATCTAGTGTCTAATATTGCTTATAAGGTGTATCTGAAGCATTAAGTCCAAAAGATAATTATTGTGTGCCTGAATATACCAGATAATTAGTATCTGTTGGTTTCTCCAACTTACTAAGGGTCTCATTACTTCATCTTCATTGAGTTGGGCCAATCCTCCTTTGCTTTCAATAGCAGCCATATCCGTAAAACCAGCAGACAAATGTATAGAGACAAAGATTGATCTATCAAACAAAACGAACTTCAACGTCCAAAAAAATATCCAAAAACAGTAAGTGTGCTATGGTGCTGCAATAACAATAGTGTTCAAAGTCTGAGAAACAGAAAAATCCGAGCAAAACCTGCGTGAGCTTCAAATGACCCACAAACAAAAGTGCTCGGATCGTAAAGTGAACAACCAAAGCAGAAAGAGGATGAGCCAATCTACGATTTGCGAAAAAACTGCGTCGAACGACGGCGTATGGTGGTCACGCGCCCGAGATGCGTTTGGCGGCGTGTGGCTTGAGTGGACGGCAGTGATTTTTGGTTTAAATCTAGACAAAAATGGGTGAAACTGATTGTGGTGAAGCTAAGTGAATATTGACCATGAAACTATTTTACAGTTGGCTGTTTTAGGGCTGCTGTGAACAGATGTTTAAGAGAACTGCAATGAAGGCAGTGAAAAAGAGGAACCGCAACTAAGGTGGGTAAGATTTAAAAAACAAGAACTGCAAAAAAGACGGTTAGGGTTTATGCGGAAGTGAGAGTCCCAAAACTGAGAGCTCTAATGCCATCTCAAGAATTAGGGAAATATATTTTTATTGAATTGAATATATTGACAATACAATGGATATGTATATATATATACACACACACATACACACAAGGATTGCAAGATAATTAATGAAACATAGTTAGAACTCTATATTACAAAAATGTCTATAATTATGTTTTTTCTCAATAATAATGCTAATAATAGTAATCACAATTTTGACATTTAGGGACACTTTATTTTACACATTTAAGGACAGAGGTAGTATATATGAAAAACTTACAACATCAATGAATCATTTACTTGTGATAATTTTGTTTACGGTATTTTTCATTACCTTGTAGATGGTAGAGGAAGCAGGTGGCACAGTATCTCGGATGGATGGAGGAAAATTTTGTGTTTTTGATAGATCTGTTTTAGTTACAAATGGCGTCCTCCATACAAAGGTTAGTCTCTGATTTTTTTTTTGTTTGGAGATGTTTTTATTAAACCTTTAATTTAATGATGAATTTATGGTCCATTTAACCATGGCCGTCCACATGAAATTTAGAGCATACGGAGAAATTGTTTAAAGAGATTTTATATAATAAAATTATTGATTTATGTTATTCTTCTAGATTTTTTAGCTGTAAAATCATTTATCAATGTTTTATACAATCATGATAAAAATATAAGTTTGCACTGCTTTGATATCAGATATCTCCTTTGATAATTTACTTAAAGGTCTTCAATGGAGCAAGAAATAATTTAAATGTGTAATAGAAAAATTGGACCAAATGGTACTCTCTAAAAAAGAAATAAATTAAACTTTTTGATTTTTGAAAGACAAGAATTGACTAAAATTTGACTGTCAACTTTTTATTGCCTAATTTTTAGCCCAATTTCAATATAACAAACGGCCAAATTTTTAAGCTAATAAATTTAGGCAGCCACTAATTAAGTCAAAGTGCACAGGAATAGCATTAGACCATCTATCTATGTATATAGTAGTAGTATTATATTCTAAAACAATGAAAATGCTCATCCGCCTCTCAATACACTACTGTGGTGAGGAGATGAGAGGAGAAGAGAGGAGAGAAGAGGAGAGGGAAGAACTTTAGAAAAAGGACTTTATGAAATTTCATATTGTCCATTAGAAGCTTTCTGTGAGACCTTGTTTTGATTTCTACTAAATGAAGCAAAGCACTTTATTATAGACACTATGGAGTGGTTATTGGTTTGCAGTTTACTGAAAGTGCATTTATTGTTTTGTTATTGTGGGGATGTTATATCTGTATTTATTACACAGCTTCTGGAGAGAATTGGACCTGCAACAGAGGAATTAAAATGTAAGGGAATTGATTTCTCATTATGGTACAAACCTGAAGACTACAGGGCAGACGTTTAACGACACAATAAAGGGGATTGATAACTGTATCTTATTGTTTATACTTTCTTTAAAATTTTAATGGTTTGGACATTGAAATGCCTCCAATATATTTCTGTAAAGGCGTTATTTTCATTACTATTTCTTACATTCTCATTCCTGTGACATAAACAGCATCACTTAGATTAGATAATTGTGCGAATTTGGCTTGCTGCTTTTTTTATATATATTTCTGTACTATTATAAAAAAGACTAACGTCAATTAAGAATTGTGAAGTTAATTTATTGTCAAGTCACAATAAATTTGTGAGTCGTGTTATGTTACTTTTTTTATTTGTGTGGAGATTCTCTTATTTGTTTTCCAACATCTGATGTTAGAGTAAAGGTTCCGATAAGGGAAGAAGAGAAGCAGTTGACAGTGTCATTCTTTTGAAAAGATGTTAGCTCTCATCTTATTTGTATTTTTTTTAATTATGACTAAATTGAAGTTGGGTGTTCCTTTTTTTGATTGGAGGATGAACTTATCCTCATGACAATGCATAATCCAACACTATTTAGTCAATTAGAGTCTTGATTGTGCTATGGAAAAAGAAAAACCAAGTGAGATGGAAAATTTAGAGTTAGGTGCAATGTAAAATAAGATTGTAAACACAATTCAATTGAAACTCACACCACAAATTAAATTGAAAAACACTTCCAAGGAAATTGTGATAATTGTTGGAATATAAATTTGTGCCAACCTCGTTAACCAATCAATTGATGATGAAAATAAACTTGTACTAGTTGAATATGGAAGACGAAGGTAATGTATCTAATTAGTAAATTGAATGAGTTGGTATCTAGACTTATAAATGCAGTAGAAAATATAAAAGATAAGGATCAAGTATTATTTATGTTGGCTTCACTGATCAATCAATATTATTGTTGCTTAAAATTGTGATAGTAAGGAAATTGTGCACTGTCCTCAACAAGTAGTGGACTAATGGCTTCATTCAGTACCTCTAAAAGATTCAGCGTGTCTCTCGAGTTTTAATGCCTCTGATGAAAAGTAATAGTTTCATGCTTATAATGAACAATAACCATTCCATGCTTCTGATGAATAGTAATTGTTCCATGCCTCTGATAATTAGTAATCGTTACATACTTCTGATGAACAATAACTTTAGCATGCATGTAATGAACAATAACTTTAGAATGCCTTTAATGAATAGTAACTTTAACATGCCTCTAAAGTTTACCTTTAACATTTTCTTGTAACATCCTCTAAAATTATTACTTAAAATAATTAGGACCTATAAATATATATTTTCCAATATTAAATTAGGTGTGATAATTAATTGTCTTGTTTGACTTATTGTAGTTGATAAAATTGTTAGTAAGAATTATTTTGTAGATGTATTTGTATCTCTAGTGCAAGAAGAATTTTGGCTAAGGGTTTGTGGCTAGGTGTCACCCAACTTATATGAATGAGAAGTAGATATTGAGATAGGAGTTTTGGCTTTTTTATTTTATTTTTTTATGATCAAGGTTAAAAATAAATAAATAAGTAAATAATATTTTCTCCTTTCTATTCTTTATTCAGGCCCAACACTATCTACCAAATAATCTCCACTTTAAAATTTCCCTAAAGTCTGTAATATTTCTAGACTCAATAATAATAAGTAGAAAAAGATAATGAAACCTTGTGCATCATCACAAACCCTATTTCACAAACCTTTTACAAATAAGATTCTGTAAACATAAAGGAATACCAAAATCCTAGCCACCATCAACATCACCTCATCTTCTTCATGCATCAAAAGCTTGGAACTTCTTTTCCTTGTAAACAACTTTATGGGGCTTAAAGCTTTGTACTAGGAAGAAAAATGACAAATGTAAGAACTTTTCCCCACATGAATTAAAGTTAGATCATTGGTAGGATGACATGAAATTAATAATTGGGATTGCTTGTTTTTTGAAAAGAATAATTGTAGATTAATGAAGTAAAATAATGAAACCCTAATCCCTTGCGTTAAGTTCATTATACAATATATGATTTTTAAGAAGTAAAGTATGAATTTTGATGTTATATGTTATAAAATTTTAATTTTTATGATAAATATAAAGTCAAGTATGAACTTTGATGTTATATATGATAAAGTTTTAATTTTTGTGACAAATAGGAACTAAAGTATGAATTTTGATGTTATATGTGATAAAGTTTTAACTTTTATGATAAATATGAAGTAAAGTATGAATTTTTTTGTTATATATGATAAAGTTTTAATTTTTTATGACAAATATGAAGTAAAGTATGAATTGTTATGTTATATGTAATAAAGTTCTAATTTTTATGATGGATGTGAAAAAAAAATGTTGAATTTGTATGTTATGTACGAAAAAGTTTTAACCTTGATGATGTATATGAGTTGGAGTTGAATTCTCTTGTTATATATGTTAACGTGTTAATCTTTACATTGTATATGATATCAAGTCTTGATTTTTATGTGTATGTGGTGAAAGTTATTTGTCCATGAATATGTGATACTCATGATAAGGATGTGTGGCATGTGATCTTAGTGATATGTGACTCAAATGATGATTTTAAAAAGTGATTTGAATGCATATGACATAATTCTTAGTTAATTGTGTGGGAATATATCTCTTTGATAATATATCATCACGTCATTGCATATGTGTCTTCGTGGAAGTTGCCTTAGTGGCAAGTTTGTTTTCTAATTAGTATTGTTAATCTTTTTGTGTGGAAGTTTCCTTAGTGGCAGGTTTATATCCAGATCATATAGTTTTAGGAGCATGCATTATGCATATGTTTTTGATATATAATTTACTGGTTTGCATATTTTTTTTTTGTTTTAAATTGAAAGTTTTTACTTTTATATGTTTTACGTTATTCTTCTATACGTTTAGCTTTGATTTGATGTGGATGATGAAAAAAGTGGACCCTTAAAACAATATTTTAGGTACTAATGATTTCAAGGAAATTCAAGGAAATATTTTGGTGAGTATTAACGTGCGGTTGAAATGAGTTTTTCAAGACAATTTTGTAATAATAGAGTTTCTGCGATAATTGCTTTAAATAAGTAAATGTTTCCGCAATAATTTTGTAATCAATTAGCTTTTGAATAGACATTTTATTAATAATATTAAATAAACTTGATGGTTACTAATTATTTAAATAAATAAATGTTAAGTATTCTTACTTAAAAAAATAATCATAAATTTTTCTAAGCAATAAGTATATATAAACAACACATGAGATCGAACCGTTACATTTGATATCAGAGCAATATTCCTTGGAAATTTTGGGGTGGCACAATTATGTATGATGCATGCCTTGATTTATGTGTGATGTTTGACTAAGTTATATCTTTATTCTAAGATTCATTATTAGTTTTGTTATATATATTTATATAGGGAAAATTAACACTATGCATTGATTACTTGATCTTGTTTAATGCTAATTGATTTTTTTTTTCTTTCTCAAAACAAAAATTTTCTTTGAGTTAATTATAACTATGATATGCCTTGAATTGTTGATCCTAGATTTGAAATAGTTTTAATTTGATTCGACGCAATAACTAATTATGATAATATGAGTTATGAATTTATTGTATTATGATTTAAAATGATCTCGATTTAATTTTATGCAATGCAATATTTGCTTTTGACGTTATGATGTCACGAATGTACTACTCATGATTTGAATTTGAAATTTTTACTAATTTACTACCCATGATTTAACGATGTTATTAATTATGGCAATTGAATTTATAATGAATATGAATATTCCTTAATTACTTAATTTTTGTTTTATGATCTAAATTTTTGTAATAATGACAATGTTTTAAACCTTTAACCTATATAAATTTTTTGGATCCCCAGAATAGAAGAGAAGGGTAATACCGTAAAAAGTTGTATTAGCGGGATTCTGGCTAAGAAAATATTTTGTTATTAAGTGGTCTGTTGACCCACATCTCTTTCTTGAGAATCTCTCTAGTTCACGAGTTACTGTGTAACCTGAACTTATAGTTCATTCATGACTAAAGCAATCATGGTTCGTCACCCAAATCCTAACCTAAACATCATAGTGTTATCCTAATTAGAAAATTTGTAGGAAATATTGCTCGTCGCCCAAATCGACCAGCCCCCTAGAGAGGAAGTGACATGACTAACGCAATCAAAGCCATGAATGCAATGGTGGTTGCAATGACCCAACAAGCTGCAATTCAGGCCCAACAAGCTGCAATCCATGATAAATGCAATGCGCATAGGGACCAGAGGGAGGAAGCAACTATTGCAGCAAGCGGACTGACTGAATTCTGTAGACAAGAAGGGTAACATGACCCTGACAAGGCTAACCTCTGATTGTAGGAGATTGAGAAGATCTTTGAGATCCTCCACTACCCAGATGACATGAATGTGGAGTATGTTGACTATTTTTCAGTTGGTGAAGCTAAATATTGGTGGCGAGGGGAGAGACGAATTATGGAAGGAAACCACAAAGAGGTGACCTTGGAAGTTTTCAAGGGAAAGTTCTTGCACAAATATTTTCTGAAGATTTCCAGGGCTAAGAATGAGGAGATGGATGAAGTTTATTAAAGATTATGAGTCCATGTTGCATTACCATTCAGGGAACGAAAACATGGTGGCTGATGCCCTAAGTAGAAAGCGAGTTCATCTCTTGTTTGTAACAATGAAAGGGTTGGAGTTGCTAGAGAAGTTTTGTGGCTTGGATCCAAATTTGGATTTGGGAAACTGCATTGTGGAATGATCATTATAGATAATGAATTGATGAATGAGATTAATGTTCTCCAAGTTACAGACGTGTTGACTCAAGGGAAAAGGAAGTTGATCGAGGTCGGTAGGGCGCCTGAACTCAAGGTGGGTCCATATCTATATTTCGAGATGTAATGGATGTGTTTGTATACCCAACAATATAGAAATGAGGTGGACTATCTTGGATGAGGCCCACAAAAGCAAGTTGAATATTCACCCATATAGGTAAAAATGGATTTTTAAGACAATTTTGTAATAATAGAGTTTCCATGATAATTGCTTTAGCTTTGAAGAATTGCTTTTCCTTGGTTTAGCTTTGAATAGACATTTTCTTAATAATATTAAATAAATGTGATTTTTACTAATTATTTAAATGAATAAATGTTAGGAATTCTTACGTAAAAAAAAAATTGTCCAAAAATTTTCTATGCAATAAGCATATTTAAGTAATGCTTTGGATAAAAAATATAGGGAGTTACACTTCTAAAATATGAAGCCATTGTTCAACTTTTCATGCTTCGTTCCAAATTGATGCTGCTAATAAGCAACACTCTAAGAAGTTGCATTGACTCTGATAATGCAACAAAGGTGAAGTTGTCCATGCCACTAATTCTAAGTCACGCAGCTATGTATCTTCCTATTATTGTAATTATTCAAGCAACACAACATCTGACTCCAACAATCAAGTCAATGATTCTGGTGGAGAAAATTCCACGACTCCAATGGAAGGTCAAAGGCCCTAATAGATTGAGAAAAATATTGAATTGGACTTAGCTGTATTCTTACTTCTAAAGGTCCAAAAACAAGCCAAGATTTGCTAGCTCCCAAATCCAATCAAGCGTATGAAGGAAGACTCAAGTGAATCAATTTGCAAACCTAATATGAACAAATACACGCGATATCTTTCTAGAAGAATTGCTCATATCAGTTTGGGAAATAAAAATAAATAAAATTGCAGGATCGTATCAATTAGAGTTATATTTGGAAGAAATCTTTGTTGACCAAGGTGAATTTGAGATACGATTCGAAAGCTCAAAAATAAATTCACGAACCCTAATTTCATATATAAATAGTGGATCAATGCTTAAAAAGAAAGGCACACCAAATATAACGAACAACAATCACTGAACTCTTAAAAACTAAATTTATTCTGAAAAACCTCAAGAACTCAACTTTTGCAAGTATTCAGAGTTTGAAGACTTTAAGTTTTTGCAAAGCACTTGTTCTACTTTATATTATTTAGTGCTTAGTGATTCATTGTAAATATGGAAAAATATTGTATCAAATTTGCTTAGTAGAAGGAAAACCAAACCAATTCCCAACACATTGAATTCCAGCCCGATAGTGGCTTTAGTCTGCCTCAAGCAATATGTGGATCTCAGGTTATGTTGAGAAGTCTTGACTTGTAGGGTCAAATGGGTAGTTTGCCTCTAATAATCTGTAAGTTTTAACTTGTGAAGAGAAGACTTGACTTATATGATCAATGTGTGGTTTACCTCAAAAATTATGTAGGTTCAGGTTGTTTTGAGAAGACTGACATATAGTGTTAGGTGTTGTTGTAATTCATGTTTTGGAATTAGTGGATAAATTCTTCTGTGTGACGGGACTAGACGTAGCTCCCAATTTAATGGTGAAATAGGATAAAATCTTGTGGGTTATATTTACCCTGGCTTTCTTTGTTTACTGCAACCTTTGATTAGTTCAAATAGTTATATCACCAACCAAAATTAGAATTAAAAGTAATAAAAGAATTTTAAAATTATTCAAAAACAATTCAACTCTCTCTTTTCGTGTTTGCACACCTTCACTACTCAGTGAAGTTTTGACACCGCAATACCTTTAGTTTTTAGTATCACCCAATTACTACTCGGTAGGATGACATATTTGATTGTTCCTTCCTTATTTTTTTATATAAGCTTACAACTACACTGCCATAATTTTCTTTACTTCCCTAAATTAAAAATACAATATCTAAATTTAATGATAAATTTTAAGTTCCAACTTACTTATTTAGCATTATTCATCTTCTAATGCCTCAATTTTTCTTTAAAAACATAACTTTTGTGCTTAATCAATGGGTGTTCTCAGTCATCTACCCTAGGTTTTAATAGGTCCAAATCATTCAACCAACTAAATCTTTCATGGGGTTGTATCCTTTCCAGCTTTAAACATTGATGCATTATCTGAGTCATTATCTAGTTGGATCTGATTTCTAGTTGATGATCCCTTCTATGGAAACTTCCTTCTCAGTATTCTATAAGCACAAGTCTTCACCCTTAAGATACTTTGGGTTGGAGGAGAGGCCAACTTTGGTTTGGACTTTTTAGCTGATCCTGATGAGACTTGTTATGCCTCTCTTTTCCATTTCTGAGTCACTTGAATAGGTGGTTTAGAATTCATATCATCCTTTACATACTATTGTACCTCATTTTCTTCTTGTTTGGTACTCTTCTAAGCTATATATAGCTTAACTTTTCCTTCCCTAATTTTTGGCCTTTTTTAAGCAACACATTTTGTTCTTTTAAATTTTTGTGGTGGTACGGTTGCTTCAGCTGCAACATTTGTGTCTTGAATAAGAATAGTTGTTGGTTGACTCAAATTCAACAACACATTCTCTATAGCAACCTTAGTAGTTGCTGACTAAGAGTTGAATCAACAATCCTCTCTTCTTCTTGATGTCCAACTGTCTCTTGATCAACCTCCTTATTATGAGTGTCTTGTGTTTGAGTTGGATTTTGCAGAGGGTATAAAACATATTTTTTTCGCCCTTGTTGGATGTTGTAGTAGTGTTGTCATCTTGTTGTTTTGTTGCTACAACAACTTCCTCTACTTTCTTTTTCTCAGGCTGCTTTCTTCTTGTGATCCTTGCTAAATCTTTAGATTTTTTATTTATCCTTTCAACTTCAACAAGATAGTTAAACTCTCTTTATTGGTGTTGAACTTCTTCTTCCATTGTGGCCATCAAAATTTCAGTTAGGAAAACAGAGTAACTAGAAATATTTACAAAATTATGTCAAAAGCTTGATAACTATCATAAATACGTTATAAAATATATAGATAAGTTCGAGTCTTTTGTGGTTGTTGTGGCTCACAGCCACGTCGTTAGGTACGACCCATAAATTAAGGAAAAACAAAGTGTGAAAACACTAGACCCAAAGGACTGAGTTAATCTATTGGAGCTTGCCCTCTTTCACGTCATCGGCCTCGCCCATGATACACTAGGGAAAACAACTAATAGTGGGAATGACTAGTGCCATTTACTTGTATTATTACATAGTTATCGAAGATGCGATCAACATGGAAGACTTAATAAAAATCCTTTAGCTCATGGAACGGTAGTACTTGAATGATGCAGACACGTCCATAGAATGATATGACGTCACATCTGTATGATCAAAGCTCTTGAAAGTGGTCACACAATTGATGTATGTCACCATGTTGCCATATGCATTGAACCTCTAATGCCACTCACATGTCTCCTTGTGGTACTCAATCTCCAGGTCGGTCCATAGGGCATGGCCCAGTACCTTGGGAAAGTGGGGAGGAATGAAGCTCGCCATCTTCAATGTAATAAAATTTTCCATGTACACACGAAAATAAGGGCTAAGATTTACATAAAAATATATAAGTGGGGATCAAATGTAAAATATAAATACATATATGTCAATACAATCATATATATAACACATTATCCTCGAATGTCACTCCTAGATCATGCCTAACTATTAATGCAATCTTTTACTATATGTAGGCACCAACCTTTAAATGTTATCAAGGACATACTCCCAATTTTAGAGATTATACCACATTTCTATATACATCCTCCCAGTTTCAAAGACCAGCATAACCTCATTAATAACCTTATGATAACCACATTGCCATAGAGATTATACTCCCCATTTTAGAGATTATACCAAATTGCCATATACATTTTCTGAACAACTTTAAGATCAATCATATGATAAACTATGTAAGGCCAGCATAACCTCATTAATAACCTTATGAGTTAATAATAAGTTTTAGTTTTCTTTAGATGTTTATCTCTAGTAGAGCTTGGGTCACTCTACATATATATACATATTAAATGTTTTATGCTAACCATCCCAACATGTTCGAAATCTTGTCCCGCCTTTGTTTGTTGATAAAAGTCTTGAAAGAGTATGATTAAAAAGCTCTTTAAGCTACTTCCCTTCATTAATTTTTTTTTTAAGGGGGCATAAGAGAGAACAAAAGCAGGTACAAAAACAATATTGGATAAACAAAGGGTTAGGATTGATCAATCTAACTAAGATCAATCATAAGGGTTTAAGATTGATCCACTAATAATTAGAAGAATCACACATATACTAAATATCTATTAGTCAATCTGATTGTGTTTAAGTCTTCATAACCTTCTAGCTTAGTTTAATCAACTTGTTGATGACAACAACCACTACTGATTAAGTTACGAAGAGTGTTTAATATGGTTTTCTCAAAAACCCTCACAAGACAATGTTTACAAATGATGCTCTCATAACATATTTTAGGTTTCTCATCACTTAGAATTAATACAATAATTTTTACGAGTTGCTAAGTATGACGACACTAGGGTTCTCATATTTCTCTCTATTGTAGTGAAGATCACAAGATCTTTTATATAGAAACTTCAAGGCCATTAGGATTTATGACCATTGTAGTGATTGCATGAAATCAACATGTAAAATAATGACTCGTATCGAATCTTCAAAGATCTTGAATCAACATTATAAATTTATCCAAATCCATCTTCATATTTATTTAGTGCATTTTGATTTAAATGACAAGAAAGGTAGAGGATGACATATTTAGAGGATGTCATCCATTTCCTTAGACAAATGATAAGTCAAACTTTAATGACCAAATGATGTTGAGATGTTGACTTCTTCAAAATCATGGGTTCAATTGTTTGACTTAACAACGTTGACTTTAAATCAGAGTGTTGACTTAGTTAGAGAGATGACTTGAAGTGTTAATCAGTCCGTCAACAGGATTACCATAATTATTAGATAAATAATCATAAAAGTAAACCACTACAAGAAAAACACATATTTGTGGCCAACTTTATAAATATTTTGTGGCCGAATAAAACCCTCACAAATTTGTGACCGAAAAAGCCCTCACAAAGGCCAAAATTGAAATTGGTCTTTATTTGTGGCTGAAAAAGCCCTCACAAATTTTTAAACATTTAACTGAATTTTGTGGCTGCCTAAGCCCTCACAAAATCACAACATTGTGATTTTGTGAGGGCTTAGGCAGCCACAAAATCCAGTAAAATATTTAAGGAGTTTGTGAGGGCTTTTACAGCCACAAAAAATGCATTTGTGAGGGCCAAATCCGTCACAAAGGAGTGACGTGACCAGTGGAATTTGTGGCTGCAAAGGCCGCCACAAAGGAATGCCCAATCCAGCTGGCATTTGTGGCCGCTTTTGGCCGCCACAAATGCTCAAGTTAACACTATATATATTTTTCTCCCATCCTCCTTCATTTTTTCACATCCAACTTCTCTCTAAAACCTCATTCTAACTATTCTCTCCTCCTTCTCTCTACACAAAATTACTAATATTTTATTATTTAAATTAATCTTTAATTTAAATATTAATCTTTATTTTTAATTTAAATATTTTATTTTAAATTTTTAATTATATTAAGATTAGTTTATTATATATTAAAAATAATTCATAATTACATTATATTTTAAATTTAATTTAATTATAATTTAAATTTTAATATTATAATTATATTAATTTATTATATATAATATTATAATAAACTATTATATTAAACTATTAATTAATTTTTTTTTTAATTACGTTGGCATTTGTGGCGGCCAAAAGCCCTCACAAATGCCCAGTCAGCATATTCAGCAACTCCTTTGTGGCGGCCAAAAGCCCTCACAAAGGTTCAGTCAGCATTTCATCCGTTCCTTTGTGGCGGCCAAAAGCCCTCACAAATGCTCAATCAGTTAAATTCGTCATGTCCTTTGTGGCGGCCTATGCCCTCACAAAGGCAGACTTTTGTGGCTGCAAAAGCCCTCACAAATGTCTGTCTTTTGTGGCTGCAAAAGTCCTCACAAATGTCAACCTGTTTCAGACACTTTGTGGCTGCAAAAGCCCTCACAAAATTTTGTGACCAGCTTCTTTGTGGCTGCCAAAAGCCCTCACAAAAGTCACCTTTGTGGCTGTTTTTTTCTCTGAGGGCTTTTGGCCCTCATAAAATCATTGATTTCTTGTAGTGAACTTGTAATATCTAATTCAACAAAGGCACGTTGAGAGCAAGTTTAATAGAGTAAGACAAAATTTTAATAGATTCTTCGTAGTATTGCCTTTATTCTTTATTTATATTTTCTAGTAATTAGAGGATGCAACGTAAGCGTTTAAATTTCATGAAGAAGAATCTAAAAATTTAAAGAAATTTAATACTGCAATAAATTATTTCTACAAAATAATTTTATTATCATAAAAACAGTTAAGATCATTATTCTTTTCTTCAAGCTGATTTAATTCTAACATAATGGGGATATGAATAGTCCTATTTATTGTTTTTCTTCATAAATAAATGTTTAATTTTTAATTGGCTTGTTGGTCACAACTAAGTGCAAGGTTGCAAAATGTTTGGAAAAATAGCTAAGTGCAACTCGTAGGTGAAGACAAGGCATCCTAGATTTACAGGAAATAATAATTATAGTTATAAAAGCTAAAGGCTTACGTTAGTTAGTTTTTAATGTAAAATGAATAGACATAAAAATATATATAAATTAGTTAATGCATGTTATGAAATTATAATCATACTTGACCATGTAACAATTTAACTCGAAGTAAATAAATAAATATTTATTTTTAATTTCTAATCACATATTAAAACTTTTTAATTTAGTAATAAGAAATAGGCTAAATTACATATATGGTCCATTAACTTAATTTCAGTTAACATTTTAGTTATTTATCTTTTTTTCTTGATTTGATCCTTTATTTTAATTTTAAGTGACAATTTGATATTTGATATTTTATATTTTAAAATACAACAATGTTATCCTTTTGTTTACAAAAATTCAAAAAAATCATTAATTTTTCAAACGAAACTCATAAAATAAATAATCATTTTCAATATAATGCAAATTTCATCAATCCATGACTCAAATATTCAAATAAACTCATATTTTCGTCTCCAACAATATCAAATAAAGAATAAAAATATGAGTTTATTTAAAGATTTAAGTTACAAATTTGATTAAATTTGCATTTTATTG